>CAWUFW010023297.1:0-78184 GCA_963921515.1 Calotriton arnoldi
GTAGGCATCCATCCCCCTATGAGTGGGGATGGTAGTAGTGGCAGGCATCCATCCCTCTATGGGTGGGGAGGGTAGTAGTGACAGGCATCCAGGCCCACATGAGTAGGGGTGGTGGTAGTGGTAGGCATCCAGGCCCCTATGAGTAGGGGTGGTGGTAGTGGTAGGCATCCAGGCCCCTATGAGTGGGGATGGTAGTAGTGACAGGCATCCAGGCCCACATGAGTAGGGGTGGTGGTAGTGGTAGGCATCCAGGCCCCCATGAGTAGGTGTGGTGGTAGTGGTAGGCATCCAGGCCCCCATGAGTAGGGGTGGTGGTAGTGTTAGGCATCCATCCCCCTATCAGTGGGTCTTCATGATTTTATATGCATATTTGAATTTACAGCCGAGTGAGTGTGTGATGGTGCACCTACGAGTTGATGGCACTACACAACAGTGTAAATAACATATGTACAAATAATTGTTAAATATGATCATACAGTATCTCTTATCCTTTTAGGCCAGACAACAAGTAACACAAGCCTTGATAATCTCATAGCTGTACTAAGGGGATGGTCTGTATATAGGACTGCCCAATTACCTGATTGATAGGCTGCAGTTAGTCCAGAATGCAGCAGTATGTACCATCTTTGGGCTCCCACAAAATTCCTACATCACGGGCCTTCTTCAATGCCTTCATTTGCTTCCGGTCAGGAAGAGGATCACTTTTAAGGTACTGCTCCTTGCCCAAAAAGCACTTTACGAAACTGGCCCGGACTAACTACAAAACAGACTTAAGCTTTACACTCCCCAGAGAACCATCCGTTCTGAAAATCTTTGTTTAGCCAAAGTTCCTCATATTAGAAAGGCAAGGGAAGGGGCAAATCTTTCTCCTTCCTGGGCCCCTCTCTTTAAAACAAGCTTCAGCTGTCTCTCAGGTATATTAAGGCTACGCCACTGTTCCCAAAACAATTTAAGACCTGTCTTTTTTCCTGCCCCTAGCTCTCTCCTTTTCCTGGCTGGCTGATGTCCCTTCTACAGTCGCGCCAGGACACTATTCGGAGTAACAGTCGCGCTTTATAACTCTCTTACATAGACACATGATCATGCAGCCTCAAAAAGTCAAGGAGGACGAAACACCTGTCGGCTGCTTCTATGTTGAACAATGATGTACTGGGATGTGTTCCTGAAATAAAAGAGAACTGTGTACCATTCATGCTTGGACTGGAATTACATATTAAGAACTGGGAACAAGAGGAGAAAAAGATTAAGGAATGAAAACTGGATTGTGTGTGCTTCGGTGCCTTGTTTGTATTTTGACATTACTCTGCACTGCCCTGTAGTGTGGTTTATTTGCACCGGAGTTGGCTGGGTGCTGGCACGGTAGCACCACCAAAAAACGGACATTGTATGCTACTATTAATATTGTGTTGGACATTTACTGCTGTAAACAGAGGATAGATGTGCAGACATCAGGCATAGCCAGCATGTGTTCCCTTGCATGGGTTTGTAGATAATATTGTATCATGTGCATTGCCTTGTCCTGCATTGTATTGTGTGATAACATTGTAATTTTGTCCTACTTGAGCTATGTAAGTACATTTGTAAGGTTCATTTGATGTTTAAAGTATAAGACATGTAAAGGACACTTTCCACTTTTAAAAATTAGTGTAATTTTATTAATTGAAAATGCTTTTTAATTCTTATGTAAACTACAAATTAATATCTCTATTAAAAAATGTATGGAAAAAGTACATGTGCTAAAGGTATGCATGGCAAATTTTTCGTGCGAAAGGTACTTACATTGTTATCATATGTGTATGCATTGTATACGTTCTAAAGACTTTTGCGTGCTAAAGGCATGCGTGGTAAAGACTGCATGGCAAAGGCATGCATGGTAAAGGTATGTATTGTAATGTCACACAGTGTTTTTTATGGTTAGGAAATTTTAATTTGAACTGTTTTTAAATGATCTCTAATATATCATAAAATGTCCTCCTGCAGGACCGCCAACACTGCACTCTCAGGAGCACCGCCAAGCCTGAGGTGCACCTGCCTGCCAGATTCCAAGTTGAATCCAGGGCGGGTGGGCATTGCGGCAGAGGTGTCACTGTGGTGGTCTGTTAGGCTCATAGGAGAGCCTAACAAGCAGACTGCCACCATGATGGCGCCCACTGCATGCTCCTGCACGGTGTGGCATGCACCATGTCATGCATGACTCACAGTGCAGGAACAAAGGTGCAAATATATGGGGGGACAACATGTGGCCCATGTTCATGCACCCCATGGGCGAATTCGCCCGGGAGCCCTGTTAGTAGCCCCTTACTTGCATGTCTGCCACCCTTTTCATGGCGGGCTCACTGCCAGGAAATGGGCAGTGGAAATGCAGCTCGAAATATGATCTGTGGTGCCGGCATCGGCACCACCAGCATATTCCTGCCCCTTCCACAACGCCACAGGATCCTGAAAAACAGCCGAGGTGGTGGTCCTATGGTGGTACATCTGCCACACTCAGAAAATGCCGGGGACCGGCAGGGGTGGCGGTGGTCAGGCCCCCACCTATAGCATGGCGGTCCAGGACCACCGTTCTCGTAATAACCCACTAAATGTCTAATGCAATAAGGAAAATCCTGACAAATATTGGCATCTGATCAGTGTTCATGCAGATCAAATTATAAATTTAGGAGCAAGAAACTGTCACCTACAGGAATGTAAGATTGCCAAAAGAAATGTTTGTGAGGAGCGACTTGAAGAATAAAATAGTGATGGAAGAGATATGGTGGAAACAAACATTCAAACGATTTTATGTCTGCAGTCACAATAAAGGATCTAAGAATGGAAAGAATAAAAATATCTACACATTGAATGATAAGAAAACTAAGGAGATTAGTACCTTCTTAAGCTGGGCCAGCAAGTTTGTAATATATGTTATTGAATGTATGTGTAATTTGAAATAAATTGGGAACACAGCCTGTACTTTAAAGAAAAGAATATTTGAACAGTTAGGGCAGCGAAAAAGAGGAACTTCTCCTCCACAGTGTCAAAACTGTTAGATAAGCATCATCACAGACCTGAAATTTTAGGTGGTTGATTCAGTTGGTCTATCATAGCCTTTCCCAAACTGAGGGCGCAGTTACGATGTCGGGCAGAAAGACTCTGACCAGCTGTCGGAGGCTTTCCGCCCGACAACGTATTTTCAGTCTGACCGCTGTATTAGAATGACAGTGGTCAGAGTGATACCGATGCGCTTCCGATGGCTCAAGGATCCCGTTGGAGCATCAAAAGCCACCATAATTCCCTGATGACAGTGGAGCCAGGCTCAGCTCCTCCATCGGGATTTTGATGGCACTTTCCGATAGCCTTTTCATGTCAGACTTTCTGGCATGGAAAGGATGTCGGAAAGTGACTTTGGGGGCCCCTAACAGGGCCCCCTTCCTCCCTGGTCCGCTTCTATGGGGCCTCCCTAAACATCCCTGCGAGGTGTGGCAGGCACACATAGTGCCTGCCACACGGTGCAGGGATGTTTGAAAACATCTATTTCCCAATGGCAGCTTGTGCTGTGGTCCTTTTCCGTCGGCCGCACAAGCTGCCATTGGGCAATGGCTGTTTCCGACCGCCATAGGGCGGTAGTATCCAAATCCAGCGGTCGGAACCACCGACCTATGGTCGGTCGGTTCCAGACCGCAGACGACATCGTAACTAGGCCCTGTGGGTCTTTAACCATTTGTGGGTCGTGAGCCATTTTTTTATGGGTCACAAAAGTCCTGTTCTAAAAGTGTTTTCTTTACTTAACATAGCTATTTCAAGAAAGAATGTGCTTACTATATATGATTGTACACAATTATACCACTTGTGTATGACTTACAATCATAAATTGAGAACTATGGAAGGGGCATAATGGCCAGAGCTGTTGAGTTTGGATCTGGGAACCAGGTTTCATTTCTGGTGTTGGCTCAGCATTCTTTGATTCTAGGCAAATCACATAATCTACTGTGCTTGTAGTAAACAAAATGACCTTGTGTAATGTAATCTGTTGCTCATGGATGCCCATATAAAGTGATCCATTGCCCTTGGGTTTTGTATGGTTTGCTATATAAAACTGCTATATATTTATAAATATTTATAGATGGATAGATATATTACAGAATGGTGATGGTAGCCATGCCGTAGTTATTAATAGGATTTCCAGGTATAGGAATTCCTTGGATTTTTACTTGCTAATAACTTGCCTCTGTTTGATGAATATCCACAAAACTTTCCAGGCCTATTGATCATCCTACATTGGCAGAGGATGGAAAATTTCATGGTGACTGGTCAAGGGGGTGCAAAGATAAAAGGGCAATCCCAACACGCTTTTACCACCAAAACATTTTCCGTAGACTTTTGTATTCGACATAGGGTGAAAACTGTTGAACGGATTTCCATGAAATTTGACAGGATTATGCATTATGGTGTGTGGATGGATCTTTTGGGTACTACAGGTAAGTAGGAAAAGTATTTTTTTATGCTATAAGGTATTTTAACTTAGTGATATCTGTTGTCACAATAGTTTCACAAATTTCTGCAGTATTTCGTGGAACTACCATGGTACATAGCTATGACAAGGCATTATGTGACTGAATACGAGTTTGACAGTGTGGGAGTGGGCTGCCATGCCACCGCCCCACTTTCACACCACCAAACTCGTCTGCACACCACCTGCCAGATTACAAGTTAATTTGTGGTCTGGCGGGCGCTACTTTGGCGTTCCCACGGCGGTGCCTGTTAAAAATGGCACTGCAATGGGATCATCAAAAGCATGTTCTTGCATGACATGGGCTGTGAAGTCCATGTCATGCATGAACTGGGGGTGCATGCTGTGGGGGGAACTGGGGGTGCCTGCAGACAGGGGGGCACACTATGTGCCCCACTCATGTATCCTCTGGCTCAGAGGCAACAGGGGGCCCTGTAGGGCCGCCTTAATTTCCTCACTACCATAGTTTTCATGGGGGGTTCACCGCCATTAAAACTGTGACAGTAAGGAAACTCATAACATGCTTCATGGATCCCTGGTGGTTGTGGCGGTCCTGTGGTGGTGAGACTACCGCACTCGTAATGTGGCAGTCGGAACACCAGTGCGGCGGTTCCCACCACACCAATGCGAGTTTGCCAGCCCGATGGACTGCCAAATTCATAATCAGGCTATATGTGATTGGCTAATGACTACCTTTACAAAAAATAAAGACAGCCCTGTTGTTTTAAGTACACTTTGGCTGTGTTCTGCGGTACTCTTTAGATAGAGGTAAGTATCCATTTTTATATTTGTTCCCTACCTTTTTTTAAGTGGTAATAGGTGGGGAAAATTATTTATAAGTTTCTATATATTTAAAAATAAAATGTACAGAGCAGTGTGATACATAAAAACATTGTATTTTCAATGTTTTACATATTTCATTTTTTACAAAAAACTCTACGGAATACAGTGGTAATACCTAGAAATTACCCCCCCACTTAAAATTGTTAATCAAAAACGTGGTTCTCCGTAAAGTGCTGGAAAAATATATCGTAAAATATAAATACATTTCTCTACCTATTGCAACTTTAATAAAGTGGTAAAAGATAGGTAATAACAATAAAGCCTACTACTACCTACATTTAAGGAAATTACCCAGAGCACAGCGAAAGTGTGCATTTTACGCTTTGAAAACGCAGCCTTTTAGCAAACAGATACTGCCTTCTCATTAGCATGCGTCGCAGTATACCGCTAAGTTACCGCAGTATACCACGGCACAATATGTAACTAAGGGGCCGATTACGATGTCAGGCCGAAAGCCTCCTCTCGACAGTCAGATTCTCCTCGACCATGTTGGAGCCCTTTCGACCGACTTGGTCGGTTCCTAATCCACCCGACTGATTACGATGTTCATGGTTGAAAGGGAAACCATGTGGTCGTTCCAAATTGGTTCCGGCCGGCTCTCGGAGGATTCGTGATGGTTGGAACCGCATCGTACCACCCTATGGATAGCGTTTCTGACCTCGGGATTACGATGTCGATTTCCAACAGCCTTTCCACGTCAGCCTGTTTGACACGAAAAGGCTGTCGGAAAGTGAATTTGGGCCCCCTTCATCCTGCAGCCTCCGGTTGGGGGCCGAGGGGGTAACTAAGGGCCCCCCCTGTAAAACCCGGCACTGTGTGGCAGGCACTGTGGGGTGCCCCCGACAGGGTGCAGGGTTTGACACACACCCTATTTTCCTATAGGAGCCTGTGTTCGGCTGGTTGTCGGGCGGAATACAAGCTCCCATAGGAAACAATGTGAATCCGACCGAACAGTGTTTGGTCGCATCTTAATCGGGCGGCCGGAACTACCGACCCGGAGTCGGTTGGTCCCGATTCTAAGTAGGTGTTGGGCAGAAAGTTTCCGCCTGACATCGTAATCAGCCCCTAAGTATTTCAACACTTAAAACTTGAACACTACTTATACTATTTACATCTACTACCAAAATTTACCATTTTCACCTTATAATCTACATTCCTGCCACATCTACATCCATTCACTCACATTCACACTACATCTGTTTCAATTAACACACTGCACTTTACACCACTCCACTTTACACCACTCCACTCTATGCTAATTCACTGTATACCCCTCCACTGTACCGCTATACACTCTACACAACTCCATTATATGATACTTCAATCTACGCCTCTCCGCCGTATCCCCTTCCACTCGGCGCTACTCCACTCTATGCTATTTCACTTTAAGGAACTCCAGTATACGATTGTTTTCTGCATTACACAAAGTACATTGCCGCCTGACTTTTCTATATGCTTAGCAGTCTAACAGCAGCCAGGAGGGATTGTTCCAATAATACGGAGTTCATCTTGGCATCTTTCTTGCGTGTTTGAGCTTGTTTACTTTGCACTGCCATGTGTTCAGAATTACCCATTGAAAATGTAACTGAAATTGTATGTTTCCCAAGAAATGTATTAGCACTGAGGATTTACATTTATAAAAGTAGGGCTTGCTTTCTATGAATTACTTTTTCTCTATCCTACTTCTGAAATATTTATAGCTTAAACTCAAATCATTAGAACCAACCCCTGCCTATATTCATTCAAATTATGTGCATTAACATTTTTTTGTTATATATGGTTGTAATTCTTTTATATGACCACCACCTTTCATTTTAAATACCATTCTTAACTCAGCTACTTTTATCTCATTGTAATGTGACCCCAGGCACGGGATTGTGTTGAACAGCAGGAAATTAGCATGGGCCCAGTAATTTTCACCAATGTTTCTCACCCACAAGAACTTTATGAGGAATAAGCTAAAGTGAAATGTGCTTATGTCTCTCTTCCCTGCACTTGTATCCCCCATGTCAGTTATTTGGTTAATCTATGCACAACATGCACATGGGCATTTCAGAGCCCGTTCATGAAAAAGAAATGAGTGCCTAAGAATAATTTTGACAAATGGACACTGCACCAGTACAACTGTGCATGAACAGATATGTTACATAAGGAAACACTACACATGAAGACGTGTCTAATTCACAAACTGCACTTTGTAGTACATTTTGTAGTACCACAAAATGCAATTCACAAACTATGAGAAGCGTGTTATGATTCTGCACTTCCTATGCTTATGTCTGTGTAGTTCCTTGCCCTGATTGAGTAGTCTCTGGGTGTGAAGAACTCTGCACACATAAGTTCATAGATTGCACTCTACAGGTGGCTTGTGAATACTGAAAAGCAGTAAACTTACACAAAAGTGTAGGTGTACCTTTGTGAATCAGGCCCTCACTGGGCATTACTTTCTCATAAAATCTCATTGACCCCACATGTTGAGCCACATGCACACACATCTCAGAATACAAAACCTGGTTTTGTGGGTAATCGAATACTTTGACTGTGGTTCAATTGTTCCCATGAGTACTCTCTATAAGGGATCCAAAATCTGCTTCCATGGTTGAGGACCCATCTCAAGAGTGCAAACCAGTGTCTAGGAACAGAGGCAGATCACAAAAGACATCCGTACTTGTCCACAATAAGATATAACAGAGGCACAAAGGAAGTAAGAAATGTTTATTTAACTATCATGCTCTAGAATGCAGTATTTGTGCAACAATTAGAAAACAAAAATACAGTCAGCACAGTCAGTAAACCATATAATATAAAAAGCCCTGTCAGATTATCAAACAGATAACCCTAACTCCCCTTCCCTTCTACAGAAGCGGAATGATTATACAATAAAGATCTCTAGGATTAGTAGCGGACCCCCTACCTTAGCATACACAGGTGGACATGCTACATCTCAGGTACAGCCATGATCTCTTCTCAGAAAGTCTCTCTCTCTATGTATGTTACATTACTGTGCATACCTATATGACAAGGCTCACATACAACAACTCCACTCATGTGTTGTGTCTAGTTGCTAGTGCCTGACAAGAACAAAATAACATGGAACATTGTTGTTTGACCTTGTCTGCTGTGTTCAGACTAAATCCCAGGAAAGAACAGAATTCGAAAACAGCTGCATGTTCTGTGTGAAAGTACAATGCGGCACAAAAATATGTGTGTTTATATAGTAACGTGTGCAAAGCAAATGTGGCCTATAACGTGCACAGTTAGGCTAACATAGGGAAAACTACAATGTGCCATGCACTGAACACCTGACATTACCTGTGAGGACGTGCGTCTCTCCTTGGCATGGTCCATGAATTACCTTCCAGCAGTATTCAATGGACATGTGAGTGCATAACTCTAAACTCACTAGAGCTGAGTTTGCTTGGTTGAAGAAAAGGCTGGCAGTGGACCCCGATTAGCAGTGCTACTTCGTGGAAGCTTTTGCATTTCTGAAGGACACACTACTCACTAGCACCCCCACTCAAGTTACATTTCCAGTGACTCTGGTTAACTTTCATGTTGTTGGAAATGGCAGTAGCTGTCTTGGACTTATTGGGTATAGGTTTCTTTATGTTTCACAGCATTCTTGCTAGGCAATTGAGATACTTTGTTGCTGAAGTCAGAACCTTAATGGCAGAACTCGATGAAGCCTTGGGGTTTGTTTGACTTTCCTTAAGAGCAAGGTGAGAACTGAGTGTGAACACACAAAAGTTTTCTATGGATTTGGCTCATGTTTTGTAATGAACTTTAATCCCTTGAAGTAAGGACTATGAGATGAATGTTCAGAAGTGATTAAGTAGTAACAGTGTGAGCTATGTAATTCTAATGAATGTTTGCTATGATACAATACAACCTTGGATGTATATAATCACCACAGAGTGGATATTCATAAAAAAAGAATGCAGTAACCTTGCTATAAAAGAGAATTAAAGCTATGTCAATGGGTTGAATAAAATTAGTTTTACACATAATTATTTGTGCTTTAGTTTCAGGAGTATTAGCATTCCTAATGGCATAGTCTCTGGGATACAGAGATACACTGAAGATGTATCAGTGTTATAGAAGAGGCAGAAAGATCTATTTAGTGAGCAGGTACTGAAGATATTTGCCTTGCCCTTAGATATCTGTTACATAGACATTGGGCCGATTCCGATCTCGGCCGGTAGGGCTCCGAATCGGATTCGGCATAACCGGATCCGATTCGGAGCCCTATTTCCCGACCGATTCGTACGTGCGTCCGGACGAGTGAGTACGATGCAAAATCGCCGACCGACTCGTTCGGGCGTCCCAACCGCTCCGACCGACTCGTTCCCGGGTCGAACCGCACCGACCGACTCGCTCGGACACGATGCACACCGCGCAATGGAGACGTTCCCCGGCTGGGTAAGTACGGTGCGCGCCGCGAGCAGTCTGACCGACACGCGCCGTCCGGCTCGAAAGAGCAGTCGGAGCCGTACTTTGGGGGTCCGTGTCGGACCCCTCTGTACGCGTCAGCCGTGCGAGTCGCACACAGGGGGACCCATGGGTCCCCTACCTGTGCGTGTACGGCACAAGTCGCTTCGCCGCGTGCCCGCTGTAGGGGCGCCCTTGTTCGCCTCGCACCCATTGAGGCAATGGGAGCCCACGTACGCGTTGTGCGACCGGCTCCCATTGACTTCAATGGGAGTCCGACCGACTTCGAGTACGATAGCATACGGACGCATCGTACTCGTTCGGTCGGGCTGCACGGGTCCGATTCGGTCGGAAATCTCTCCAGGTCCGGCTCGGTCGGAGAGATTTTTGGCCCGAATCGGAATTGGCCCCATAGTGTCCAGCAGAGTGCAGAGACAGAATGGCAATATCAGTATCTATGTTCTCTGTTATCACAGTCCCTTTTCCTTTGTTCATAGTTATTCACATACTACTGCTTTGTGTGCTTGGCTGTTGATATGGAGAAGACTGTAAATATTATTTCATCCCTATGGATTAGGAATACAAGTTTAGTGCTTTTTGACGCCCTTCTACTCTAGCTCCAGTATCAGACATCTCCACCTTAGTCTTCTCCACAACAAGATCTGCAAAGAAGAAAACAAGGATAGCGATTTTAGCAGGGAGGGACACAGAGATAATATAAAAAAAATAATAAAGCAAAGAGGGCAGTAGAACATTTTGGGCAAGTAACATGAAGTATAATATTTAGAGCATAGTCTATAATAGTCAAGGTATTATGTGGGGACAAGTCAATCCTGCAAACGTTGCAGGATCCAAACAGGGACACATTCATCCTACAAGATGTGTTTAAACCAAGGAAGGACAAGTCAACCCTTTATTGATCCCATGAGGGACAAGACAATCTAGATGCATCCTCATTACAACAGGGATAAATCTAAACGTAACAGACTTAGACATGAGATAGTAGCATGGCTACCCCCTTGCTTTGGCTTACCCTCTTTGGGCTATTCAACTTTCCTTTAACGCTATAGTAAATGGCACAGTAAATGAATAGAAGGCATTGACATCAAATGTCATACATGATCTGAAGTGAGTACTTACACCATCCATATATACAACAAAAAATATGGCTGCCAAGAGCACCATGTGCTCTGGCTGGGCTGCAGTTTGAAAGCACTGTCAGGACACATGAAATGGAACAGAGCCTTTCCCATGGAAGGATAGAAGAAAAACTATTTTTATATATTAGTGTTACCCATAAAGCATGCCTTGAAAACCCCTCAAGGTAAGGTGCATAGTAAAAATTGGTACACCTTATACTTGAAATATGTCCACTCAAAATGACCGAAGACCTAAAAACTACTTCTGCTGTGTGGATCACTTCCATGTTCCATAAGAAAAGCCTGAGAGTGATTAAAATATTTATTGCACATCTCCAATGAGGAAAATACTAGAAAAATAATTCAAAGATATTTTCCATACATTTTAAAATCTGAGTTATTAGTGGATCCAGATTTTTGATACCTTTAATATAAAAGTAACTTTATAAAAAATGTACTTTGTATTGCCTGAGCGACAACCATCTTAAAACCATTTCTGCCACTCATCACACCTCCAGAGGTCAATACACATTCCTACCTGGGGTTAATAACCTTTTGTATCCAAAGGACAATGACTTGGTTTCTGGACCCAGTAAGGCAGGAGTGTTGTTAACAACTGGCCACTTGCCAGGATTAGGTATCTGGGAGGGACTGAAGACAGCCAGAAGAACAAAGAACAACCTTAACATCTCCTCTTTAGACTCTCTGATCCCAAATGGGTTTGACAGGATCTGCTCCCAGCCATCCCACGACCTCTCTTATACCCTTTTCTCAAACCTCAGAACAAATTCTGATTGTGACAGAGAATTGGAGGGCTCATCTAAAGAAGTCGGTGGCTAGAGGCCCGCCTGGGGCTCTTCCAGAGGGAAGAAAATGTCAGACATCTTACATTCAGGGCTTAGTGAATTTTTACTGCATACTGAAGGGGAAGAGCTGCAGAAGGAGTTGGGCGTAGAGCAAAAAATTAGACAGGATTGGATAGGGAAAACTCTACAATCACTGTCTAGTGCATAGGACAAAAATTGGCACCTCACCACCACCTCTCTAGAACATTCCTGGAACCAGCAATCAAAGAAGAGGATTCCACAGGAAACAATAATACACTTGACTCCTGCTAAAAGACAAGAACTCCAGGACTCAAAAACTCGTTATTGCTGCTGCACTCAGGAGCTAGAATTGTTCTTTAAGGCCTTGTATTTGCCTACTCCAGGGCACAAAAAACTTCTGATGACAAGATGGCTCTGTACAGGCAGAGGTCTGGTCCATGCGGAAGCCATGATAAGAGAGATATCTAGCGCCTGAAAGGCTGCTGTGCGGCCCAAGGGGCTCCAAAAGTGGCCAGTAGTATATTTACCAGGAGTTGAAGAGAAGAGGAATTTAGGGCCTCATCTAGAATTAAGCAATTAGGGTACTCTGTCACAAATGTGCTGCCTTTCCACTACATTTAGAGTCGAAAGGACTGTCAGCTTTCCGTCAGCACTACCCCCTTGGCTCCATTGACAGAAAGTTTAGTCTGATGGCTTGACAGAGTGGTGAATGTTCGATTAATGGCATTAAGCAGCTCGTCCCATTTATGGCTGAAGGTCTGATTTCCTTTTTTACTGTCTCTCACCCTCTGAGTGTAGGGGTCATTTGCTATTTGTTTTTAAAAAATAAACTCTGACTTTGGGAGTTTGTTTTCTAAAAACAAAGCATTTGGTGGATGGCCTTCAAAACTGATGACATCCATCTACCAAAGTGTTGGTGCCTTCAGAGGAACTGCCATGACAACATTTCTTCTGAAGGCATAGCGATCACCACTGGGCTGTTGGTTATCTCTAAATATGGCAGACTTCTCTCTGTCAGAGTGGTGGATGTAATGATGTACGCCACCGTGATGTACCAAATATAAACTGCTATATTTTAAATTGGGGCGTCAAATGCAAATCGCAAACTGAGTTGACATGGTGTGCAAAATAACAGTGGCTTGGGATGCGGCCCGAGTAATTACCAGTGGATGAGATTAGTTCAAGCTTTCCATTCATCACTTTTTTGTATACTTTAGCGTGTCGCGCTAAGTGGGACGTGTATGCCCAGACGTGTGTCCTGTGCACACTTTGTCATTGGAACCAAGTTGTACCCGGCTGCTAAGCCCATAACTAGGGCAAAAGCGGTCCTGGGTTACTTGTGTTCCGGGTCAGGGAGGACATGACTTGGCAGTTCGGGCTGGACTGTTCTGATATAGTGGGCTCAAGACTGATTTGCATATAGCTGGGTCTGAACTGAGGTATCATAGTGTGCAAAATAACAATGGATTGGGATGCAGCCCTGCACAGTTACCAGTGGCTAAGATTAATTTAAGCATTCCATACATCACTTTTTTGTATACTTTAGTGTGTCACCTTAAGTGGGACAGGTATGCCAGTCTTGGGATCCGGGCACACTGTGTCACTGGAACCATACTGCCCCCGCCTGATGAGGGGATTACTGGGGTGAAATTACTACTAGGTTGATTGTATTCTGGTTCAGGGAGGACCTGGCTAGGCTGTTCAGGCTAGACTGTTACAATTGGAGCAGGGTCAAGACTGATTTGCAGATAGCCGGGTCAAAACTGAGGAAACATGGTGTGCAAAATAACGATGGATTGGGATGCGGCACCAAGTAATTACCAGTGGCAGAGATTAATGAAGCATTCTATCCATCACTTTTTTGTATACTTTATATCAGGGCCTTAGTCATTTCATCCACCTAAAGGGCTGGGGAAAAGTGCTGAGTCTTGTGGAAAGAGGTCATACCCAAGGCTGGCAAGAATATCAGATTTGTCATGCTTAGAGCATTTTTCTGTGCAGATAATTAGTACTGCTGGACCTCACAGAAAAATAATCTAACCTCATGGAGCCCTGACTGGCTCAGCATCCAGCATTGCACTGCTGGAGGATCTTGAGAACTGAAAAATGAAATTAGTATGGAGTTGAGGTGGTAAATGTATCCCAGCGACAAAGCCCTTTGCTTGCCTCAGCCTTAGACCATGCTCTACTGAAGGGTTTTGACTTCTATTTCAAAAGTCCTAGGGTAAAACTTTGACTGAGATGGCCACTTTGTGTACCCAAACTTTGCTCCATTGTGGTCAGCTTGAAATTGTGCCTAGGTTCTGTTCAAGAGCGAATGGTTGTTTTTCAATGGTGCTTTATGTTTTCTAATTCTTTTTGTCCTAAAACTTTAAACATTCATAGCTTTGATTCCTCTTATCTAATTTGAACAATTTTGGTGTGTTTTTGCTCACTGAATTATTATTATTTTCCTAAATTTGTTCAGGGATTATATGGTGTTGTTTTCCTGTCTTTAAAAGAGTTGGCACTACCCTAAGTTAACATGCACTTTGCTACAGATGGCCTGCTGCTTGTTCCTTAGCTACCATTAGTAGAGTGTAGATTCTCCAAGATCTGTGTTTTTACCTAACTAGTTTGTGTTTATTCAGTTTGTTGATGGTCACCATCCAATATTGATAACCCAGTTTCTTATAATGAGGTAAGGGGCCACACACAACTCCAGAAAGCAGATGCAATGGAATTGAGGACAATCTCATTCAAACGTTGTTTAACATTAGGACATGAAACACTTTCATATACCCATGTAAATCAAAGAGAAAATACATCTACAGAAGAAGAAATAGTACTAATATCACTCTTATCTGCTCCTGTTATCAGCAACATCTCAAAATAATACAATATTGAAGTGCCTTATAATTTGACCATGGGTAGTTTTGGTGTGCCTTAATGGTTCTCATTGCCATGCAAGGACAAGGTGCTGGGGGTGATACTTGTTCCCATATCACATGTTAAAAGCTAATTTTCCCTCCATGGTCTCATGGTCAGCTATGGGAAGTTAGCACCTTCAATTGCTACCATGTATAATCATCTATGTTCAGTAGTCCGACCTCTTGCACTCTCATTCGCCACTTGGGATAATTCCACCTCTTATTATCATCCTCAATTCAGTGGAATTAACTGGCAACTGTAATAACCACACACTTTGCTTGCCAAGTCCAGCCCTTATTTGAGGGCAGGTACTTAACATGAAGTTCAAAAGAATAGTGTCCCCTGCTTACTGACTCTGTTGGCCAGAGACTAGTATTGAATATAGGTTTAGAGAATGCACAACATTTTCATGGCTTTAGGAATATGTTTCACAGTTGAGCTTGGTAAACTATTAATGCAATAAACAAAGTGTTCCTATTAAAGTTAAACCAGTAGTATTAGCACCTACATCTAAAGGAACATGTAAACTGGAATTTACGGAGATGACTCACACTAACCACTCAGTTTGGTCTATTGTATAAAGCATAGGGGATTGCTATCGGAAGGTGCCTGTCTTCATGAAGAGATATTTCTCTGGATTTGGTGTAAGAAGTGGTCAAGGATCTGGTTGAATGGGTTTCCATTTAATTTGGCACATCTGCTAGAGACTCTAGAGTTCTCTCAGATGACAGGTTGCCCTTGGTTTCCCAGTTCACACTTAGGAGCTCATTGACATGTCAGTAGCAGATGGGCATGTCAATGGGGTGGTGAAGGAGATGCCTTTCTAGGTCATGTGGTCGCTAACTTGTCAGATATAGCGTTCATTGACATGCCAACCAAGACATTTTGTGGAAGGTGCTTCTGCTAACATATGAAAGACTGTTTGGAAAAAAATGCAATGCTGGCTGGGCAGCCAATTCATGGAGAAACATTATTTTTGATTTTGAGGAGCAAAAAACAAACAAAACAAAAAACTCCTCCACAAACTCCAGACTGTCCAGAAGGTCGCAGCCAGACTCATCCTCAACATCCCATGACATGACCACATCACCCAACACCTCCGCGACCTCCACTGGCTCCCCGTCAAAAAAAGAATAACCTTCAAACTGCTCACACACACCTACAAAGCCCTCCTTAACACCGGACCCCAATACCTCAACGAACGAATGTCCTTCCACGCCCACAAGAGAAACTTCTGCTCTGCCGACCTCGCCCTAGCCACGGTCCCCCGCATCCACAGGACCAGAGCAGGTGGCAGATCCTTCTCCTACCTCGCCGCCAAGACCTGGAACGAACTCCCCCACCTCATCCGATGACGCTCAACACTGCACCAATTCAGAAAGGACCTGGCTATTCGAATGACCAATGGAGCTGCTCGCACCCCCCCCACGTCTTGAGACCCTCGCAGGTGAGTAGTGCGCTTCAGAGACCCTGATTGATTGATTGATTGAACCCCCACTGGGGGTTTTAGCTTCTGAAAAACAGCAAAGCTGTGTCAGTGGTGCACAGTCTTACAGCAATGTCACTAGGCCCATCAGATATGGAGGTGGGAACTGCTGAAGCATTGTAGCTGTTTATCTTGTGATAGGTGGATCATCAGCAGAGTATTTCCTATTGACTCTGTCAGTAGAAACTGACCTGTTCCCCAATCTCAAAATGAAGCAGGGGAACAAAGAGGTTTGTGGATGGTCATCTACCAGTATTTGGTAGATGCCTCACCATTACATGATTCTGTTAATATCAGTATGGAAAGACAGCATCATAAAGTTTGGATCTGAGGAGAGTATTTCAGAGGTTTATATACTGCATGTTCATAACATTGCTTGAATTTATTATTTGAGATCATGAATTGCCAAACAGGATTAACAAATACCAGAGGGATAGCACAAATATGAACCTTGATCTAGACTAATTAACAAAAGAAATCTATTGTGACTGAGACAATAAAGGGATCAAATGCTTTTAAGGTCTCGGTGAAGCCAATGACTTTTGGTGGGAAAGTTCATAGTAGTAGAAATTTGAATTTCATACCCAGAGAAGGTCCATCCCAGGCCGGATACATTTGGAATCTTCACCCGAATTTTTTTTCTACCTTTAGACATATTCACTTTTTTGGAGCTCAGATTCTTCCAGTGGAGCAAGGCTGTAGCCGAAGAGGGCACCATGCGTCCGGATACCTTCACTCTGAGCTCCTGCTGAATTTGATTTGCTGCTGAAGAAGAGTTCCAAGTGGGGACACCTTGAATCTTTGGCCCACCAGCAATATGCCTTCATCGGATTGGTTTGGCAGGCTGGTCCCCGTCCTCTGGAGGCATTTGGTGCCAAACAGTTTTTAAGTCCCAAGTTTCAAGATAAGTTAGGATTATTGCCTGCCTGACTGGTGGCAAAAGAAGGGCCCTGCCTTTTTTGAGGTTGGTCCAGTTCCTGGGAACAGCCCAGATTGTTATCCTGCTAGAGGAACAGAACACCTCCCTACACCCACGGCCTTTGTGTCAGCTCTGGAAGCTAGTTCACACCTGATCAAGGGGCTATTTAGCTCCCAGTGATGGTTCAAGCTCATGTAAATGGTCCTCCAAAGGTTTTAGGCAAGCAAAAAGATAATTTTCTAAAAGTACATTTTCCAAAATATGTATTAAACATCCAACTTCACTAGTCAATTAGCGGTTTCCTAGCCTGAGATGACATTGCTAAATATTATATTTTATCCCAATGATTTTCTATGAAATAGCCAGCCCTATTACAATGAAACTAGCTTTTAGGGCCTTTTTGCTGTTTAACATTAAAACTTTACATGTCCATACTTTTAAATAACATGCACCTTGCCTGAGGGGCAGTAAGGCCTACTGAGAATGACATCAATATTTAAAAGGAAGGTTTAGGCCTGTCAAAAGGAGTTATTTTGACAGGTTGAATTGGCAGTTTTAATTAAAATTGCACAGCCAGGCTACACATGGTAGGCCTGTGGTAATGTTTACACTGTCACTGTAGTGTGTGGCACAATGGGTGCTGCAGCCCACTAGGGACATTTAACTTTCAGGCCCTTTTTACACTTGGCAACATATACTAAGGACTTATAGGTAAGTGAAATATGCCAGTTAGGGGGATTCCAATTTTATCGTCTTGAAAGGGGGATCATAGGGTCTTTATCACTGGATAGCAGGGGTGAAGTGCACTGCTGCAGTCCATGCCGTGCAGGTTCTGAGGTGCATGCACACAGGGGGGCACAACATGTGTCCCCTGCATGCACCCCATGGCCCGGAGGCAACAGGGGGCCCTGTAGGGCCCCATTTGTTTCCTCTCTGTCACAGTTTTCATGGAGGTGGAACCACAATGAAATCCGCGACAGAGAGGAAACTCGTAATATGCTGGGCAGGACCGCGGCGGTCTGTTTTTGGCATGTGGCAACGGAGAGGTGGTGGTCCCGGGGGGTCCAAGAGGCCCCTCATTTTATGGTAAATAAGCCCTGGGGAGGTGGTGGGCCCCCGGGCATTAATAAGCCCCAGGAGGGAGGGCTAATGCAACCTTCTCCTTTATTATCAAAATGTCCCCAGGACCTGGCCCACCCAGGGACTGATTACTAACGAAGTGCAGGAGCTCCCATGCTTAATTTGTTTTTAAAAAATCTGCGGGATTCCCCAAACTTTAAAAAGAAAATGCATTTTTGGCCCTGTGGTGTTATGCTATATGTATGTATGTACGTGTGTGTGTATATATATATATATATTCACTGAAAAAACCATAGGTTTCAGGGACGTTATAGTTACTTGCACATTTCACTCGTACAAAACCATAGAAATTCGGCCGTTATAGTTAGTTGAGCTAACTATAACTCACGAACCCACAATGCACTGCTGATGACGTCACATATTACATCATTCATGACATGGTCAGTGACATCACTGATGACATCACTGATGACATCTCATATGACATCACTGATGATATCACTGATGACATCAGCCAGTGACTGTGTGTTTCTGTAAAGTTTAAATATGTTTTATAAATATATTGGCCAAGGTATATTGTAGAATGAGTGGCTGTATAAGTGTGTGGAAGGAGGATTTAGTAGGTGTGTGACTGACTGTATAAGTGAGTGATTAAATGTCTCTTACTGAATTCATGGGTTAGTGACTAAACTGTGTGAATGTCTGCATCAGTCTGTCTATTGCTGTGTAAGCTGCTGCATTGGTTGATTAGTAGCTACATGAGTGTCTATATGCGTTATTGATTGGTTGCTTGAGTATTTGTATGGGTGACTGAGTGTGTGTGAGTGTGTGGGAGGTGTGTGACTTTGTGCATAGATGTGTGAGTTCTTTATTCACTGGGTGTATGGGTTCAAGAGTGCATGTGGAAACAGCTGTATGGGTGGGTGAGTGTGTGTATGGGTGTGTTGGTGAGTGAATGGATATCTTAGTGCTACATGTCCAAGTAACTACATATGTAAAACGCAGTGCATGAGAGAGTTGGAGTATATAAATGACTATACGTGAGAGTCAGTGATTGTGAGAGTGCTGTATGGATGAGTGTGTACTTGTATCAGTGATTGTATAAGAGAGTAAGTATATGTTAATATCACTATGAATAAGTGAGGTTGTGTGTGTATAACTGTATAGCTGAGTAAATAGAAGTATGATTGATTCTTTGCATGACTGACTAGATGTGTGAGTAACTCTGGATGAGTGGCGGTGTGTGAGTGTTTGTATAGGTGTATGAGTGCCTATAATAGTGCTGTATTGATGAGTCACTGCATGTATGAGTGACTTTATGGGTGAATGAGTGGATGTGTGTGTAGACCTAGGAATCAGTGCGTGCGTATGTAGTAACTGGTATTGGTTTCTGTATTGTTTCGAAAATGGTAGTCTGTATTTTAGAATGGGTGTATCAAATGTTTTATTAAGGTATGAGGAGGTGCGTCAGATTTTCACGTGGATGATATCATCAGTGATGTCTTCAGTGATGTCATCAGTGATGTCATCAGTGATGTCACTGACATGTCATGAATGATGTAATATGTGACGTCATCAGCAGTACATTGTGGGGGCATGAGTTATAGTTAGCTCAACTAACTATAACGGCTGAATTTCTATGGTTTTGTATGAGTCAAATGTGCAAGTAACTATAACGTCCCTGAAACCTATGGTTTTTTCAGTGAATTTCAAAGGTTTTTAACATGATAATTTGTAACTACAACGTCCCTGAAACCTATGGTTTTTTCAGTGAATTTCAAAGGTTTTTTAAATGCTAATTTCTAATTATAATATTCATTAAACCTATCTGCTGTGCGATCCAAAACCAAGCTGCTGCTTGTAGTGTTATGGACAGTGGACGCAACCATGTTACCTTAGGCAGTGGGGAAGATCTCGGTCATGAACCTGTGTCCTCGCCCCCTGTAAGCGGAAGCGCAGTGGTCTGGTCCAACGTACGCCACTCCAGCGTAGAAATGTGAATAAATAGGCCGGGGTTCTGGACGTGGTTCACTTGTGTGAAAGCCAACGCATCTGCCATAGCGGCGACCCTCACCCTGCCATGTGGCTGCTGCCATGACCGCGGGCCTCCTCGACACAAGCCCCCTGCGAACACAGCGGCACAGCACTGCACAGTTATGTCTGTACAGACTACTGCCTTCGATCTACACTGCGGACAGCAGGGCTCACAATTCAGATTGAGTCGCGATTCCAGATGACGGAGTCCAGTAGGCATGACACATTGCTCCCAGTATGGCCCGCCCGGACCACGCATCATCGCAGGCTACGTACACGCTGAGCGCCAGAGGTACCACTAACTCAGTGCACCACAAGTAAACACCACGTGGCCTTATTAAGGCAGAATTCATTAAACAAAAGACATAGCTACCAGTGCGGCCCACACGGACCACGCATCATCGCAGGATGCGCACACGCTGAGTGCTTCAGGTGCCACTAGCTCACTGCACCATAAGTCATCGCCACGTACCCTTAAACCTACATAATATCCTTTTAGTATCCTTGCTTCAAGAACTTTTTTGATATCAATTATAGCTTTAGTACAATGACCAAATTCATCTTGCAAGTCCAAAGGAACACTGAATGGCAGTCTACACAGCGGACAGCAGAGTTCACAATTTGAATTCAGTCTTGATTTATTAATTGCAGACAGAATTGTACTCTATGTCATTGAATTTTCTCAAGAGGAA
This sequence comes from Calotriton arnoldi, assembly GCA_963921515.1. NCBI lineage: Eukaryota > Metazoa > Chordata > Amphibia > Caudata > Salamandridae > Calotriton > Calotriton arnoldi. The sequence continues at coordinate 20,848 of CAWUFW010023297.1, forward strand.
GAGACAAAAAGCTTTCCTCGATGTCTGTGCCGACTACTGCCTTCGATCTACACTGCGGACAGCAGGGCTCACAATTCAGATTGAGTCGCGATTCCAGATGACGGAGTCCAGTAGGCATAACACATTGCTCCCAGTGTGGCCCGCCCGGACCACGCATCATCGCTAGCTGTGCACACGCGGAATGCTTCTGATGCTCCAACCTCAGTCCACTACAACTGATGGTCCCTTTATGACAGAATATTTTGTGTATGATTTCAGATCTGGTGCCCCTAACTTAGTGTAGCACAAGTCATGGACCCTTTATGATTGAATCTCTGTGTGTGATCTGATGATTACTGTTGTACTTGTTACCAGCACCAACCATTCCCGGAGGGCTGGCTTACACTCACCCCACACGCATCCAGCACAGACGTCACTGGACATGTGACCCTGGTAATAAAAAGGAGGCGAGTGCACGTGCTCGTATCCAGTTCCACTATCTATCTGTGTCCGTGTGTTATTATGTATGCAACATACTGCCCCTGGGCCCTACCACATTACATTGTGCTCTGGACAGCGTATGCAACCAACTTACCTTTGACAGTGGGAGAAAACTTTGGTTATGTAACTTTGTCTCAGTCATTGTACAAGTACGTACGTAGAGCCTGGATGATTAGAGTACTGCAAGGAGAGTGTATAGTGAATTTATAAGTGTGTGGGGATTGGCGGAGTGATTGTATAAGTACATATGTTGGCACACCCTAACTCCGACAACGAGCTTGTCTCTAATTGGCTGCCCTCCATGTCCCAAAAACTGAAATTTGGATTTTGCATGGCCCAGTATTGCTACAGCTGCAATACTCGACTGGATGTGCAATAAACATTCACACCCACACAGATGTTTCATGTCCACCATCTTTCTTGTGTGGAACTATGGATGAATGTAGGGTCAGTGATTCCCCGTACCTTCCATGTTGGCCATGTTCAGGGACTTGGCTCACAGAGTGACACATTGACGCTTGCGACCCGGGTGACGGCAGCACTACAACAAGAACACCGGCATGGCGGCCCAGTGTTGCAAGATTTTTTAAGCATTCTCTAGCCCAAAGACAACAAAAAAGTAGCCCAAACTAGCCCAATATTGCTACTTTAAGGAAGGAGGGGCAGGGACATCGTCAAGCAGGCGGTGAATGGATTGGAATTGATGTTGCAGCAGGCTGCCAAGTAAATATTTGTCTAATAAAGCGCTTTAACATACTAGTTTGCGGGAGCGCTGTATATATATTTATAATCTGGCAACTAGCACAAACCTAAATTTTACCGCACAACCGGGAAAAATATAGCCCAATTGTGCGTGATCTAGCCCAATCTGGCAACAGTGCTGCATCAGTTGATTCCTCATACAGCTCACGATGGAGCCACGCCCATAGCTCCGGAGTCATTCTTCACAGCCTCACGCAGAACTGGCATACGCCAGGCCAGCCCACTCTGCTTACGCTTACAGGGAAGGACAACAGCGCTATATGGCCCAGATTTTCATTGCAGTGATCTGCTGGTCACACCCTAGTTGTCAGTATGCCACAGCCACTCCCTCACGGCTAGTATACACCCACACCACACCCATCCAGCACAGGCGTCACAGGACACGTGACCCTGCCAATAAAAAAGACCGGGCGCACGTGCTCGACACCATTTCAGAGTTGCTCGCACCGGATGCACTGCGGCCGGCACTGGCACACCGGCACGGGATGGTGACTTTCGGTCCACTGAGGTACGGGTACCATAACTGCTGAGCGGGTGTACAGCCTGCGGTGATGGCCCGTCCCGGTGGTCTGGACAGCTCAGGTTTTGTGTGCCCTGCTGGACCGCAGTGTAGGCCTGAGCCACCGAAGAGGGAGGCCTACCACCACGTGCGTGGCCTCACTGTTTACTGAGTTAGTGGCACCGCAAGGACTGAGTGGGTGTGCAACCTGCGATGATGATAGGTGCACTAGTATGTCCTCTGGCATGGCAAAATCAAGACGCAGCACCAAATGTGAGACCTGTTGGCCTGAGGAGCGGGACTGCATGATGCGGAGGGTGCCCTGTCTGCGAAAAGGTGAGCAGTGAGGCCTCGGTGCACAGCGGTGGGCAAATACGTCTGGGCGGCGGGAGTGGATACACAAAGGCGGCACAGCGATTTAGGCGTACGCAATCGTATATACTCTCCCATTACTAATTCTGTACTATGTTTAGATGTGGGAGCTTGAGGGCTCCACTAGGTCCCGGCACGTGGTTGGAGACACAGCACTCACTGTCCCTCTTCATCTCTTCCTTTCTCTCCTTCACACTCTTTCTCTCTCTCTTCTTCTCTCACTCTCTCACTCTTTCTCTCTGTCTTCCTCTCACTCTTTCTTTCTTTTTCTCTCTCTCTTCCTGTCACTCCCACTGTTTCTCTCTTTCTCTCTGTCTTCCTCTCACTCCTTCTTTCTTTTTCTCTCTGTCTTCCTCTCACTCTTTCTTTCTCTCTCCTTTGATGGACGAATGACGCACAATCTTATCTTGCTTTTTATCTAACAGGCTGTGATTCAAGAATCGACGTCCCCCCCCACACCACCACAGCTGAACGCGTGTACAAACTGCGATGATGCGTGGCCATCCTGACAACGCCTGACAAAGTTGCTTCAGCACGTGGTGCACCCTCTTACACACACGCCGGTGGCGGAAGGTGAGCAGAGATACTTCCTTCCGCACCAGCGGGCAGTAACCTCTGGGCGGTGGGAGTGGATAGTGTGCAGCAGCCTGGGCGCACAAGAGCGCACAGACACCTCCGAGCAGTGGGAGTGGATGGGCTGCAGCAGCCTGAGTGCGCATTGCCGAACCAGATAATTAGGCGTGTGCAGTTGTATGTACTCTGCAATTACTAATTCTATACTATCTTTCAGAACACTACACTTAAGGGTGCACTATGTCCCGGCACGTGGTTGGAGACACACCGGAGGCACAAAGGTAAGCTACGAAGATTTTCTCCAGTGTCAACACTCCCTATTCATCTCTTCCTTTGTCTCTCTCACAATTTCTCTGTTTCTCTGTCTGTTCCTCTCTCTCATTCTTTCTTTCTCTCTCTTCCTCTCTCTCACTCTTTCTCTCTCTCTCTCTCTCTCTACCTCTCTCTCACACTGTTTCTCTCTCTCTCTTTTCCTTGTATCTTACTCTTTCTCTCTCTCACTCTTTCTCTTTCTCTGTCTTTGTCTGTCTTCCTCTCTCTCACTCTTTCTCTCCTCTCTCTCACTCTTCCTCTCTCTCTTCCTCTCTCTCTCTCTTTCTCTCTCTCTTCCTCTCTCTCACTCTTTCTCTCTCTCTCTTCCTCTCTCACACTATTTCTCTCTCTCTCTCTCTCACTCTTTCTCTATTTCTTTGTCTTCCTCTCTCTCTCACTCTTTCTTTGTTTCTCTCTTTCTCCCTCACTCTTTCTCTCTTTCTCTTTCTCCTTTGCTGGACGCATGACGCACCATCTTATCTTTCTTTTTGTCTTACAGGCTGTGATTCACAAATGGTCCAGCGATGACACGACATGGCTGTACATAGTTTTATTTGTTGTTGTTTTGTTTTAATAAAATGTTTTATATGTAAATCCATACATGACTAAGATTCTTATTTCTCCAACCTAACGTGACTGTCACATTTGTTTGTGGGGGGTGGGGGTGAGGGGAGATGGCGGACAAGGAGCTCCTACTGGGGGATGTCGGAGCAGTGTTGGGTGTCCGACCTGCATGATCGTTGCCTCCATTACATCTGTTCTCAGAGACTTAAGAGCCGGCGGTCTGGCTCGTAGATGAAGAACTGCGAGCCGACTAGCAGGCTCATAGAGGGAGAACCGCGGCCCGTCAGTTCGCAGAGGAAGAGCTGCGGGCCAGCTCGCAGAGGAACACCTGCGGGCCGACTAGTATAGGGAAAGGTGCGGGCCATCGGCTTCCAAAGGGATAGCTGCGGAACACTGATGTGGGGAGAGGGAGCGTGAAGAGCGTATCTCGCAGAGAGACACCTCCGGTATATTTCCAGTATTGGCTTCACAGATACAACTGCGGGCCCGAGAACTCGCACCCGAAGAGCTGTGAGCCGACAAGTGGTTCGCAGAGGCAGACTTGCGGGCCCAAGTATATTGTTGGAGGTATGCTGTTGATGGTGGAAAAGGGTGCGTTACCTGCTGATGTAGGGAGACGCAGCGTGAAAGCGGTATCTCGCACAGACAGAGCTCCGGTATATTAAATTGCCCCCGGGACCTTTCTTTTATATTTTCACTCGATGCGAGGCACAAGATGGCTGCTAACACTTCCTGGTTTGAATTGTTAGCAGCCAATCAGAGGCAAGCTCGTGCTCGGGAGTTAGGCACAGTCCAGATATATATATCTTTTTTTCCTTTAATATCTCAAAAACTACTGAACGGATTTACACCATTTCCACAAAACAGCGCTTTCTGCACCAAGACCTTTCTCCCTGCCAAATTTGCAATTCTTTCTTTGTCACACAGTACATGTAATGCACCGCTCTCATCAAGAATGGAATCAGTAATGGCACAATTTCCCTGTTGCTCCACACATAAATACATGTAAAGAACAAATCAGAATAGTTCCTTTATTTTTTCAAATTGCAAAACTTCTCTCTATTGGTTATTTTTGAACTTTCCATATAAACAGTTTTTTAAAAATTTAAGAACACATACAGGTGAGAAGTTCAACGTATTCTATCAACAAACTTTCTAGAACATTCTACGACACGTGCAGGTTAAAAGTTCATCATTTTTTCAAACCTAACGATATTTTTTTGCAACATTTTCTCGAACATTTAAGGGCACGTGCAGGTTAAAAGTTCACCATTGTTTTAAGTTCGAACAGTGCCTTCCAAATGCAAGTAGCAGGTGTGGTTGAACTGAGCAAATTTTATCCTATCATATGAACTCTACGTTGAAACTGCTTTTTATTAACCAATCACAAAGATGCTTTTCGACAAACTAATATGCACCCTACTTTTTAGTAAACAATGTTTTTCATCTCCCAATCAGTTATCGTTTTGTATGAGAAAAAAAAGTAGTTCCCCATCTTTAAACATATCTCTTATTCTACGAACGGACTGCATGAGCTACAGACATCTATCCATATCTTCCAGCTACACCTTCAAAATGCTAGTGTGGATCGTAGGACATAGCTATGTTTTCTGGTGCAAGAGGTATGCAGAACAGAGACGTATTGACTTAGACCTAGGTTTACAAAATGTGGACATTAAATGGTTTGGACAGAGAGGATTGAAGTGGCACCAATTACTCCCTTTGGTTAAAACATGTTTGCATCTCCAACTCCCTGACCTCATGATTGTGCACTGTGGTGGAAATGACCTAGGCACATTGACTGGGGTAGGTTTGGAAATGCTAATGAAGGACACCTTTAGACAATTGATGTTGCTTTTGCCTCAAACTGTCTTTGTATATTCCAATATATGCCAAAGACAGAAGTGGAAATGGTCAAACAAATTTTGTCCTCAGATTGAAAAATCTAGGAAGAATGTCAACAAAGCTGTGTCTGCATACCTCAGAGACCATAGAATGGGGTCGATCTACAACAACAACATACGTTATGATATGGCTGATATCTACAGAAGTGATGGAGTACACTTCACAGATCAGGGAAATAGAGTTTTTCTGAATAACCTGAAGCTGTGCATCCGCACTTATATGTAGCTCCAACTAATAAACACAAAGGCTCTTTTTAGAGCCGCCTTATATTCCCAATATCGGTTCGCAGACTGACAACTGCGATCCGGCTAGCACAGGGAGACCTGCGGGCCGTCGGGCAGCCTCGCAAAGGGAGAGCTACGGCCCGTGGGCTCGGCTCGCACAGAGAGAGCTACGGGCCGTCGGCTCGCAAACGCAGAGCTGTGAGCCAATGGACTGGTAGTGTTTTATGGTTTAGGGTAGTGCAGTGGTGTTTGTGTAGTGTAGGGGGTCCTGCTGTGGGTAGTGTTTTAGGGTTTACGGTAGTGCAGTGGTGTTTGTGTAGTGTAGAGGGTGGTGCTGGGGGTACATTTAGGGTTTAGGGTAGGGCAGTGGTCTTTACGTAGTGTAGGGGGTCCTGCTGTGAGTAGTGTTTTAGGGTTTAGGGTAGTGCAGTGGTGTTTGGGTAGTGTAGAGGGTCGTGCTGGGGGTAGCGTTTTACGGTTTAGGGTAGTGCAGTGGTGTTTCTGTAGTTTAGGGGGTCGTGCTGGGGGTAGTGTTTTAGGGTTTAAGGTAGTGCAGTGGCGTTTCTGTAGTGTAGGGGGTCGTGCTGGCAGTAGTGGTTTAGTGTTTAGTTACGTAGTGCAGTGGTGTTTGGGTAGTGTAGGGGGTCGTGCTGGGGTAATGTTTTAGGGTTTAGGGTAGTGCAGTGGTGTTTCTGTAGTGTAGGGGGTCGTGCTGGGGGTAGTGTTTTAGGGTTTAAGGTAGTGCAGTGGTGTTTCTGTAGTGTAGGGGGTCGTGCTGGCAGTAGTGGTTTAGTGTTTAGTTACGTAGTGCAGTGGTGTTTGGGTAGTGTAGGGGGTCGTGCTGGGGTAATGTTTTAGGGTTTAGGGTAGTGCAGTGGTGTTTCTGTAGTGTAGGGGGTCGTGCTGGGGGTAGTGTTTTAGGGTTTAAGGTAGTGCAGTGGTGTTTCTGTAGTGTAGGGGGTCGTGCTGGCAGTAGTGGTTTAGTGTTTAGTTAGGTAGTGCAGTGGTGTTTGGGTTGTGTAGAGGGTCGTGCCGACAGACTGACTCACAGAGCTCCGAGCCAACGGACTGGCTTCTAAAGGCATAGCCGCGACCTCGTGATGTGGGGAGAGGCAGCATGAAAGGAGTATCTTACACAGACACAGATGCCAGTGTTGCCTCGCAGAGGTAAAACTACACACCCGATGGCTTCTACACGGAGAGATGCGAGCTGACGGACTAAGTCACAAAATGGCTGCCAACACTTCCTAGTTTCAACCGTTCACAGCCAATGAGCCGCGAGCTCGTGCTCGTAACCCTCAGCCAATCAGATGTCAGAATTCTCAAATATCGATATCTGTAAAATTTGATATTTCTCAAAAACTACTGAACGGATTTACACCATTTCAACAAAAGCGCGCTTTCTCGACCACAACCTTTCTCCCTCACAAATTTGGCGTAATTCCGTTCAGCAGTTTGACCTGTAGCCTTGTCTAAAGTTTCCTATGGAAAATGCATTGAGAAAACACATTTTGGGACTCCCCTTTTTCTCAGCCCCCCTTGACCAAACACCCCCAAACTTTCAAGATAGGAGCTGATCAAAAAAGAGAAACTTTTTTGAAAATTTCGTAAAGATTCGTCAAAAGACGCCAAAGTTATAAGCACATGGAGGGCTCCAGGAGAGGGGCCGCGCAACCCCCTCCCAACATGAGTGAAGCCCCGGGGCTGCGGGGACCCCTGCGGGCCCCTGCAGCCCCAGCGACCCCCAGCTATTATTTTTGAAGAAATGCCCGCGGGACCTAGCCCACCCGGGGACCTCATTAAAATAAAACGCGGGAACCCGCGACCCCAGCGCAAATTGCGCTGATTTTTTTTTTAATAAAAAATGCTTTTTTGGGCCCTGGGGTCCTTCTGGGACCCCCTGAGCAGGCCTAGGGGGTCATGGTGTTTCTACCCTGCCCCCTTCTCTTGTTTTATACCTTTGTTTCTCTGTTTTCTAGTGACTCGCTTCTACCGAGCCACAAGATGGCTGCCAACACTTCCTGGTTTGGAGTGTTCGCAGCCAATCACAGTGAAGCTTGTGCACGGGACTTAGGCTCCGCCCAGATATCGAAACTTTTATTTTTCTTATTTCTCAGCAACCACTGAACGGATTTACACCATTTTACAAAAGGTCGCTTTCTGAGCCAAGCACTACCTTTTTGCCAAATTTGGGGTAATTCCGTTCAGTAGTTTCGGCTGTAGCCTTGCACAAAGTTTCCTATGGGAAATTGATTTTTTGACTCTTATTTTTTGTATTTCTCAAAAACTACTGAACGGATTTACCCCATTTAAAAAAAAGGTCGCTTTCTGAACCAAGCTCTACCTTTCTGCCAAATTTGAGGTAATTCCGTTCAGCAGTTCGGGCTGTAGCTCGTCGCAAAATTTCCTATGGAAATTAACATGGAGAAAACGCGTTTTGGGACCCCCTTTTTTCTCAGCCCCCGCTTGACAAATCACCCCCAAACTTTCAAGATAGGAGCTAACCTAACAAGTGCAACTTTTTGCAAAATTTCATAAAGATTCGTCAAACGACGCCAAAGTTATTAGCAAATCAAAAAATGCTTTTCCTATGGAAACTAGGTTGTAACTATAACTACCTACTGGCGACCGCCAGTAGGTAATATATATATATATATATATATATATATATATATATATATATATATATATATATATATATATAGATATATATATATAGATATATATATGTCATTTTTCATGTTGTACACATTAATAGTAAGTACGTAAATTCTTTATTGCTCGATTATTTAAAATCATTACAAATAAGTGCCATGGGTATCTTTTCTTATACATAACATTATAACAATGCTTACAAAGGCATGTGGGGGCATAAAACATGAGCAAATTAAAAATCACTAAAATATGGAGAATATGATTAAAAGGTTACTATGCCTTGTTAAAATACATGAATATAATGTGCAGATACTCCAGTGCCCAAGACGTCTAAGGTGCAATTTTTCCCCTGGATGAGGTACGTGCCTGGCCACATACCCACCCACAGTACTGCTTGACAGCCTGGAAAAAAGTGAAATTGCGAAGTCAAAACCTGGCTGGAGGTCTAGTCAAGAGGATACCAATAGTAAAGAAACATGAGAGCAGAATGTCCAAGGCGGTATCCCCAGCCCTTGAGGTATACAAGTATAGGGCGCAGTCGGCTTCTCTATATGGGGCTGAGTTATGGGGACCTTCAAGTAATAATACTTTTATGGTAGGAGAAAATAAGTTTTTTAGGAACATTCTACACCTTCCAATGCGCACACCACTAATACCAATTGTAATGGACCTAAATGTACGTGGTATGGATCACCAGGCAATCTTAAGACCTTTATTGTTCTGGGTGCGACTGTGGTCCATAGAAGAGCTCGTGCATTACAAAGAAGGGCTGGAGGAAATTTTAAGGCTTAATCACGGAACAGGTTTGCCGTGGTTTAAGCATGTTTGCTGCTGGTTTACTAAACTAGGGTTAAAACATTTCTGGGAGGAGCCTGCACAATTGTCTATGAGTTCCCAAAAAATATTAAAATCAACTTTTTGGGCCTATATTCAAGATAGTGTGCTACATAATTCAACTATAGGTACATTAACAACACGGTTCCTTCTAATGAAACAAATTTGGAGCTTCGAGTCCTTCTTGGATGAGGTGCAGCCCCAACTAGCAAAGTCATTATATATGAAATTTCGATATGGTATCCTGCAAATAAATTCAAACATATCGAAATGGGCTTGTAAGCAAGGGGAAGAAAATACTGAGCGTTGTACCCTATGCCAATTAGGTGCAAGAGAAAATGATCTCCATTTATTATTCTTTTGCCCAGTCTATGTTAAAACTAGAAAGAAATGGATCAAACCTATTTGTCGGTTACTGGGCATTAGATCTTGTCAAGAGGCAGCAAGAATACTGAAAACTGATACCTCTCAAAAGGTCGTCTTTAGTGTTAGTAGGTATTTGTTTGATGTAGGTTTAATTAGAGCAAAGGAGGGTTTGAAATTTTAGTATATTATACCTGGAATATTATTATATCAGCTCTGAATCTGTATTTTAACCTCATTTGCACTTTAAGATTCAACAAGATAAATTAGTAGAATGACATTCTAACTATGTATATTGCACTTAAAGCATTTGCACTTTTTGTATTGATTCTATTGAGTAACTTAACAAAAAGGTTGCCAGCCAGATACAAATAGTTCTTGGCTTTTTATAATGGTATTTGCTACTGCTCCTCAATATGTTTTATTTATGTAATAAGTTTGAATTTTAGCTGTTTTTATCTAAATGGCCTGGCGGTACCTTTTGAAATGAATTAATATTATGATGTTTAAACTGTCATTGTACATCTTTTATGGTTTTTTAAACCGAATTAAAGATGAATTGAATTGAATTGAAGAAAATATGTGGAAGGCCATATCAAGCATATATACGTTGTATTTCAAGCATTTGTACTTTCCAATGAGTGATTCTTAATTGGAAAGTTTTAGTTAAAAGTTGCTTGATGGATTTTTTTTTTTATGTCCATGGTTAATACAATGTATTTTGTTTTAATCCCTCAATATGTTTTTATAATCTAAATTATTTAAATTTTAACTGCATTCGTTTTTAATGGGTGAGAAAGGTCAGTATTGAAAAAATGTATTTCATTACTTGTGCAATGGTCTAGCGATACCTTTGGAGTATTTTAGTATTTTGCTGTGTACATTGTATTGTGTATCTTTTATGGTTTTTTAAACCGAAATAAAGATTAACTGAGTAAGAGGATAACTTATCCATGTGTAGTACGTTTTAGCAGAGCCCTGGTTAAAATACAATTGCTAAATGATGTCATAGAATCAAGGAGTGCAAATGTTATCACAAATAGCCCTTTGAAGCTAACAATAGAGCGGGAAAGAGCCTAGGGCTCATAAAGGTGCTTTATCCATGCTCAGATGAAAATCCATTTGCTAGGTAGCTTTAAGGAAACATGGGGAACAAGTTTTATCTCAAGTGAGTAGTCTTTCAATGGCGCCAAGAGAAAGAAGAGGAAAGGACAATGAGTTCACCAGAGAACTTAAACATTGAAAGAATTTGATGTCTTTATCAGTCTATTAGGGTGTAGTGTCAGGTACACAGGTTGGTGATGCCAAAACTGCTCTCAGTAACTTCAGGAATAGAGCTGCCAACTGTAAGAATTCACTTTTCAGGAATGTTGCACAACAAGTACTACTGTTTAGGGCACTCCATATTGGATGCAGCCACAATATCCTCAGATGGAGCAGCTTTTCACAAATGCAAAGGATATGGGTTCGTGGTTCTTCCTGCTTTGCACAGAAACGGCAATGTGTATAATGCTCATTAAGGGTTCTCCGGCCATACCAGTACATTTTTAGTGGAATTAAGCCAAATCGCAGTGTCCTTAGCTGCTGTTTTAGGGCTAAACTAAAAGGCAGAGAAAATTAAATCAGCAGGGCCCCTGGCTCACACAGTGACCATGCCCAGCTGCCATAGGCCAATTTCTTAATTGGCAGGATGTCCTGTTCTCTGGAGATTGCTTTTGCTTGCTTGGTTATTAGTCTAGAGACTATTGGCACTGGGACACCACTAGGCCAATTCTCTCGGACCTCTAGTGTACTCAATGCAAAGCTGAAGTACTTATGCCAGTTGGTCAAGAGATTTTTGATTATTTCCCAAATTATGTTTTTAGCATGTTTTTTAGCATGTTTTCTTTTGCTTGTTTGGCTTTCACACAATATATTAAGAATTTGCTTGCGGGACCAAGCAGAACTCCTCTCGGATGTGCCATACAATTGGGAAGGGAAAAGACTTTTTGATAGCAAATGGATTGGGCCCTGTCAAGCCAGTTTGCCATTCTTTCCATCCTGCACTGACTTTTATGTTAGCACACATGTCTGTATAAACTGCAGTGATGGCTTTTAATAAATTAGCTGGAATTCCCCAGGCATTCAGTTTTGACCAAACCCATGATCTTGAGATGCTATCAAAAGTGGTTTAAAAGTCCATAAAGCCAGCATACATGGCAGTGCCCTTTGCTGTCATGGTTACTTCGCTCAGGTGGGACAGGCATCTGAGATTGTCTTTAATGCAGGATCCCCTTTGGAAACCTGTTTGACTAATCGAAATTAAATTGCTGCCTTCTGCCCAGGCTTGGAGCTCCATGTATAGTGTGCTGGTGAAGCACTTCCATTTCATATCTGGAAGTGCCGTTAACCTGTAATTCTCTGGGATGACCAGGAGCTCTTTTTGTTTATCGGTACTAGTAGTGAGCCCCAACATGACTTGTGGATAGCTGACCCCAATGGATATTGCTGGAATTGGAGGGCCATGACCGAGGCCCATCTGGTTGGAGCCCACTTGTATACTGCTGCCGGGATGCCGCTTGGGCCTGGAGTGCAATTTGGGTGCATTGCTTTAATCTCCTTGGTTACTTGAGCCGAGCATGTTTTGGCAGGTCGCTGGTCCCTGGGCTAGTTGCTCTTAGAGGTAGGTTGATGATTTTGCCAGGAGACTTGCTTTTCTTTGTGTTTTCATTTTTGGCATCCGCCTGTTTCCTGTATAGGCTTTTGACACACAATTCCCAATCAATGGGAGCGACATTGATACCTGTTGTCTGAGGCTTTGAAATGAGGCTTTTATTGATCCAACTCCAGAATTTTCTCTCAATCAATCAATCAATCAGGGGATTGTAAGCGTGCTACTCACCCGTGAGGGTCTCAAGGCGCTGAGGGGGGGTCCGCAGATCTGTTTAGCCGAAGAGCCAGGTCTTGATGGTTTTCCTGAAGGTCAGTCACTTTCAAAGGGCGGGCGCATCACACAAAGTCCAATAGTCAATTGTATTTGCAAAAATTGTGATTTCTTTATTTTCATCAGTATAAAAAACATTGAACATAAACACTCCAGCCAACGCGTTTCATTCCCACAATGGGAACTTCATCAGGGCTGAAAGGTAACAAAATGATACACATATTATTGCCAAATCACGACACAAGACTAAACAAAAAATAACAGTCACATGACTCCACAACACATCAATATATATTTAAAATAAGACAACATCGAACTTCCACATTTACAGCAACACTGACCAAAAACGAAATTATATATAAACATATATAAATAATTTTTTAATTTTTATTAAAAAAAAAATCTTTGGAGAGCTAAACATCCTCACCCTAGGTGCCCAAAAATACCAGCACCAACTGACCCATCATACCATGCAATTTATAAAACTGCATGCTATCATATACAATGTTCATATAAGTGAACTCAACATGACCCCTCATTGTAAGCACATCTTTTATAAATAATTGCCTATAATTATGTATCTCAATCCCCTCTTTATCAGCAAAGAACTAGACGTAATCAAAAAGAGAGATATGTGTGGGGCCGATGGATCATATTTCACAAGAGTAAAAACAGTTTAAAAGCACCTTATTCATTAAAACCACAAAATTGGGTATTCTGTTACAATTCTTGCCGAATTAAAAAAGAAGAAAAGAATCGTTTCAATTCTATCGTTTTTGTATTCCTTGTGTGACTGATCACCATTAGGGTGCAATCACCTCTGACATGTATATGAGTATACGTTTTTCAATGTGCCTGTTGAAGGAAGAGCAAATTTTACAGCATGCACATGACATGTCATTTCTACAATGCGCTCAAAAATTTGCTCTGATTTGAGTCACAACAAAAACACCACAAGGGTTGAAGAATAACTAGAAACAAAGAAAAGGAAAGAAACGAAAGGGAAAGAAAATAGATAGAAAGCAAAAGAGAAAACATGTATTGGAAGGTGTTCAGGTAGGGGGCACGTCTGATGTCTGCCGGTAGCTCATTCCAGGTCTTAGCTGCAATGTGAGAGAAGGATCTTCCGCCTGCTCTGGCTCTGTGGATGCGCGGGGTTTCGGCCAGTGCGAGGTTGGAAGATCGGAGGTTTCTTTTGGGTACGTGGAAGTTGATTCTGTCGTTGAGGTATTTGGGTCCATTGTTGTGTAGGCATTTGTAGGCGTGAGTGAGGATTTTGAAAGTGACTCTTTTCTCCACAGGGAGCCAGTGGAGACTTCGTAGGTGTTGGCTGATGTGTTCATGTCAGGGGATGCCGAGGACGAGTCTGGCGGCGGTGTTCTATATTGTCTGGAGTTTGCGGAGTAGGGACTTGTTGATGCTGGCGTAGAGTGCGTTTCCATAGTCCAGTCTGCTGGTGATGAGTGTGTGGGTGACTGTCTTCCTTGACTCAGGGGGATCCACTTGAAGGTCTTGCGGAGGGTGTTGAAGCAGCTGGAGGTGACGGCGTTGACCTGTCGGTTCATGGTGAGTGGTGAGTCGAGTACGATGCCAAGGTTCTTGGCGTGGTCTGAGGGGGTAGGTGGGCTTCCGAGGGCGGTCGGCCACCAGGTGCTGTCCCATGCAGAAGGGGTGGTACCAAGGACGAGGACTTCTGTCTTCTCGGCGTTGAGCTTCAGGCAGCTGTTGGTCATCCAGACTGCGATGTCTTGCATTCCTTTCTGGAAGTTGAGTTTGGCAGTGGTGGGGTCTTTGGTGAGGGAGAGGATGAGCTGGGTGTCGTCGGCATAGGATACGATGTTGAGGCCGTGTTGTCGGACGATGGCTGCAAGGGGGCCCATGTAGATGTTGAAGAGGGTGGGGCTCAGTGATGAACCCTGTGGGACTCTGCAGGTGATTTTCGTGGGGTCGGAGAGGAAGGGTGGGAGTCTGATCCTTTGGCCTCTTCCGGTGAGGAATGATCAGATCCAGTCCAGGGCTGTTCTTTGTATGCCTGCGTCGTGTAGTCTGGTGACTAGTGTGCGGTGAGAGATGTTGTCGAAGGCCGCTGATAGGTCGAGTAGGATGAGGGCTGCGGAGTGGCCTTGATCCAGGAGGGTGCGGATGTCGTCTGTGGCAGTGAGTAGGGCGGTCTCTGTGCTGTGGTTGCTTCGGAATCCAGATTGGGACGGGCCGAGGACGGCGTTCTCTTCAATGAATCGTGTCAGTTTCCTGTTGACTGTTTTCTCTGCAACTTTGGTTGCGAAGGGGAGGAGCGAGATGGGCCGATAGTTCTTGAGGTCGGTGGGGTCAGCTGTGGGCTTCTTGAGCAGGGGTCTGACTTCTGCATGCTTCCAGTCATCTGGGAAGGTGCCTGTTTTGAAGGTGGTGTTGATGGTGCGTTGTAGTTCGGGTGAGATGGTGGCCGCGACTCTGTGGTAGATATTAGGGGGGCAGGGGTCAGTGGGGGCCCCCGAGTGGATGCTTTTCATGGTCGAGGCGGTGTATTCAGCCGTGATCGGTGTCCAGTTGGAGATGGTGGGCTGGCTGGTGTTTCTGGGGGCGGGGGCCATCTGTGGCGCCTGGTGGATGGTCGATGAAGTTGTCGTAGAGGTTTTTTGATCTTGAGATGGAAATAGGTTCCAAGCTTGTCGCAGAGGTCTTGGGATGGGGTGATGTCTGTGGCTTTGCTGCGTAGGTTGGTGAATTCTTGAATGACACTGAAAAGTTCCTTGGAGTTGGTGGAGTTGGCCAGGATTTTGTTGTGGATGAAGTTCCTCTTGGTGGCTCTGATCTGGTTGTGGTAGTCCGTCATGGCGTCCTTGTAGGTGGTGTGGTTTTCGGTTGTCTTGGTGTTTCTCCAGTTCTTCTCCAGGCATCTGCAGGTGCGTCTGGCTTCTTGGAGAGCGGTGGTGAACCAGGCGGCTTTCCTGGGGCATTGTCTGTCGGGGTTGCGTAGCAGGGCAAGCTCGTCTGCGCAGTTGGAGATCCAGGTGTGGAGTTCTCTGGCTGCGTCGTTTGCATCGGGTGCCCAGGTGTGGTTGTCTCGGGTGAGGGTGGAGTTAAGTTGCTCGTCGGTAACCTTGCTCCAGTTCCTTCGAGGTGGACGTAGGGCTGGTTTGGGTGCCTTGAGTTTGTTGATGGCGAAGTGTACGCAGTGGTGGTCGGTCCATGGCAGTTGCGTTGTGTGGCTAAATTGGACGCTGTTTCCTGCCGCGAAGATGGGGTCAAGGGTGTGTCCTGCTCTGTGGGTCGGTGTGTTGACGAGTTGTTTAAGTCAGATGCTGGCGAGGTTGTCATGAAGGATAGTGGAGTTTGGGTCGCTGGGGTTGTCGAGGTGGAAGTTCAGGTCTCCAATGAGTATGTAGTTTGTTGAGGCGATGGTGTGGGGTGCGATGAAGTCGGTGATGGTGGTGGCGAAGGGTGTTCAAGGGCCGGGGGTCTGTAGATGAGGGTTCCTCGGAGTGTGGCTTTGGGGGTGGTCTGGATATGGAAGTGCAGGTGTTCGGCAGAGGGGAAGGTTTCGCTGGAGGTGGTGAGGCGGAGGGTGCTCTTGTGGGCGATGGCGAGGCCCCCTCCTGGGTGGTTGGGGTAGTCTTTCCTCTGGATCTTGGATCCGTCTGGGATGGCGGTGCTGATGTCGGGGGCGGAGGATGCGTTGGTCCAGGTCTCTGTGAAGAAGGCGATGTCGGGCGAGAGAGAGTTGAGTAGGTTCCAGATTTCCATGGCGTGTATGTGTACGGAGCGTACGTTGAGGAGGATGCATTTTAGGGTGTCGCCGGTGCTGGCGTCGGCAGTGTTGGAGGCCGGGGTAGCGGTGAGGGTCTGGTGGCAGTGGAGGCAGGAGAACTGGCCATGGGTCGTGTTCGGCGAGGCCTGTTGGCATTCTTTAAGTCTTCCAGGGTTGAGTGCGAGGAGGGTGGTGGTGTTGTAGCGATGGGTAGTGGGAGGTCCAGGGTTCCTGGCACTGGCCGCGGTCGGGTTGCGGACAGGCGCAGACGGGCTTGCCTTTGGCACGCCGACAGCGCGCCGGTGGCACGACCGCACAGCGGCCGCCATTAAGTAGGGGAGGTGGGAGGGTGGAGAGGCTGGGAGGCAGGAGCGGGGGAATTCCGGGGGGGGGTTCTTGGGGGAATTCCGGGGGGGAATTCCGGGGGGGAGGGGCAGCAGCGGCGAAAGGAACAGGCAGGCACGAGAAAATAAAAACAGTGGTGGAATTAGAGCAAGACACAGATGGGCACAATAACAGTGGCACAACAGGGAAAAATTAAGAAGAAAAAAAAACAGCTTAGAAAGGTTATGGTGGTTGCAGGCAGTCTGGTCCCAGTTGGAGCGGGGAGCAGGCGCAGGAGCGGGCAGCAGCCTCAAACCTCCCAAGCGAGGAGGTCGGGGTCTGGAGGCAAGAGACTGCACAGCAGAGCTGCGGGGAGAGAGTGGACCTAGACCGAGGGTAGGAGGTCTTACTCTGGTCCTTTTATTTTATTATCAACACACACACGGTGGTGAGAGGTCCAACCTTTCCCTTCAGCCTCCCTTCTTCAACATATACACACACTAGGAAGGTAAAAGGTAGTCAGAGGGGCTATTCCGTCCCTGGGAGCTGCTTAACAATCAGCACTGGGAAATACCACTTGTTTTAAATACTGCCCTCACACACAAGTTAGTGTCATGCTTCATCATAGGGCGCGTATCAACATCCTGACGGAGACCAACGCCTAGGATGGAGCGAAAAAATCTTTTTTTTTTTAAACTGTTGAGGAATTTGAATCAATCCCTCTATCCCAACTGGGATCAGGATCCTCTCAACACAAAAATAATTCAAACTACCTAGGAGATCGTTCACTTAATTTTTATTTCGAACTTCCCCTGGCAGGATTATGATGGTGAACGCGGGGGTTTCCAGGATCCTTGGTATCCGTACCCCATAAAAAAAGTGTTGCTATATCTACATGTTTCGGCCTTCTCTGAACCCCGAGGGGGTCTGTATGCCTTCCTCAGGATTAGGATCCCTCTTTTATATTTGCAAATCGAGCCTATATTGTTCAAATCAACTTACATAAGGTTGGTGTTGAAATCTCCTGTGATTATCCATATTCCGTCCGGGTATGTGGTATTGGAAACTGGCAAAATTGGGAGCAGTGACATTAAGGTGGCTTCCCTTCTTAACCTGGTGGGATGTAAATAGATGCAGCCTACAATGAGGGATAGCCTTGTCCTCGTTCACCCACTGCTAGTCAGAGTAATTTTCAAGATGATATAGTCCCCCTTTCCTTGCATTTAGTACCTTAGTTGTTGCCATTAAGTTGTTCTTTACATAAATTGATACCTCACCTGAGGCACACCCCTCAGCTTGAGAGGCCGTTGCGGGGGATCCATATGCTGTAAACTTCGGCAGGTGGAGAAGTTTAGTGCCCATGTTTCTGGGATAGCGATAATGTCATGTTCCCACAGCTCTTTGATGGGTTTTTTCTTGTCTGCTGAGTCGGTTAATTATCTCATGTTCCATGAGCTTAATTTTAGGCGGGTAAACATTAATAGTAACAAAGGGATGACAGCATCATAATTTTACTGGAAGAACATCTTTTTATTGCTAATGATTTTTGCAGAAAACACAAAAACTTGTTTTCACACAACCAATGACACATAGGGGCTGATTCCGATTCAGGCCGGAAATCTCCCCGACCAAGCCGGACCAGGAGAGATTTCCGACCGAATCGGACTCTAGCAGTCCGACCGAACGAGTACGATGCGCATGCATGCTATCGGACTCGATTCGGTCGGACTCCCATTGAAGTCAATGGGAGCCGGTCGTACAACGCGTACGCGGGCTCCCATTGACTCAATGGGTGCGAGGCGAACGAGGGCGCCCCCTACAGCGGGTTTGTGTTGCTGCGGTTCGTGCCGCACACGCACAGGTAGGGGGGCCCATGGGTCCCCCCTGTGTGTAACTCGCGTGGCTACGCGTACAGGGGGGTCCGACACGGACCCCCAAAGTCCGGCTCCGACAGCTGTTTCGAGCCGGACGGTGCGGGTCGGTCGGACTGCTCAAGGTGCGCATCGTACTTGCCCAGCCGGGGAACGTCTCCATTGCGCGGTGCGAGTCGAGTCTGAGCGAGTCAGTCGGTGCGGTTCGGACCCGTGAACGAGTCGGTCGGCGATTTCGCGTGCTCTCGCATCGTACTCGCTCGGCCGGACGCGCGTTCGAATCGGTCGGAAAAGAGGGCTCCGAATCGGATCCGGTGAAGCCGAATCCGATTCGGTGCGCTACCGGCCGAGATCGGAATCGGCCCCTTTGTGTGTTATTCCAAATAATGAAGACTCATGCTACCCATCTATCCGTTTTTTTGACAGCCACAGCTATTTTACAGGTGCATGCTCTGTGTTTTGCTAGATACTGAGAGTTGTATCTCACACATCACTGCCGATTCACATTAACTGCAGAAACCTTGAATGTGCGCATCACAGTTGACTGGGCACAACTCTGGTTATCAGCGTTGATTAAGGCACATCATGCCTTGCTATTATCAAAATGTTAGAGCATATGTCCTGTTTCCTATAGCGAATGGAAGTTGCATTGAGCTTCAATAAAGCAAGAGGTCAGAGAAACATGGTTGCTTGCTTACAGGGCTGGGACCCTTTGCTGGTACTTGCCTTTTAGATGAAGGGTTCCAATATTTTACCTTCCATAGCTATTTGTTAAATTAGGTAATTGACAGTTTACCTATCCTTTGCAAACTAACTGCAAAGTATGTTACTTGATATTTCAGAACAATAAGAAGGGAATACCAGAAGGAAATGGGCTTTACCTTTAAACCATATTCTTAGTAAGTGAATGTCTGATGGAAGCAGCTTTATTATTTTTGATGTGTGCACCTTGTGGACACTATGCTTGATCCTGTCTTTTAAAAAGATTGTGCCAAGACATGTCGAATGTGTATGACTTTATGATTCGGAGCAAGTACCTGAATCTGATTCTTAATCCTCCCACTAGGAGGTCTATCTTAAATGTGTTAAGTATGTTAAATGGCTTTGTGAAACATACAACAAATTACTAGAGCTTAGAAAAGGGATGTCTGAAGTGGTTGTTCTACAGGAGCCCGACGTGGCTTCAAAGTATACTTTATAAAAGATATACTTTGACAGAGATGCCCAATTCATTTCAAAGTAAACCGAGAGGAGATTAGGTTGACAAGAGATAGACAAACTTGCTTTCTTTAAGGGAAATAGCTATACCTGAAATATTGGGTATGGCAGTTTTTTCAAAAACATATGATGACTAATTGAGGTTTTGAAGGCTAATTGGATCATATGAGCAGGGAATTGTATAATTATTTTGAAACCATGTCTTCTCAGTTTGTGTGATAAGTAAAAAGCAATATTGATTCAATCCATAAATGAGAGCTTGTATGGGGGCTTTGCTTAAATTAAACTGACCTGAAATTGGTTGTCTTGGTTCATGACCTAATATCATCATGTCAACAACATTGCCATTAAATTAATTTTATTTCTTGATTATTGTTATTGTAGTGATTTCTTGTAACTCTCTGAGGCGTGTGTTTATGTTGTATTGATAAATTGACTTAATTTGAACTGAACCTAGCCTTTCACACTCTGTATAGAATTAATAGAATTAACTGCACACTCTACAGTTCCTGACAGGGCACAGGGCATCAGTGCTCTTCTGAGTGTTGGTATCAGTTTCGGAAAGTCGCCATCCAAACCTGGAGTGACTTTGATATCATCTAACAACTATCTTTATCCTTCATGTTTGCTTCTTCACATCCCAGTGACACTATAGCCAGTCTGTGCATTAGTTTGCAATGCAGTCTTCATGTGAATGGCAACATTATGGAGGAAAAGCTAGAATTGACAAAGAATTAGAGCAAGACTGTGGAATTCGAAGACACAATGACACCTGAGCGAGAGGTGGACAACTGATCCCAAACGCCATTTGGAAAAGCATGTGGACAAGGATGATGAGGAGGACGATGATTAAATATTTATTGAGAGCACTAAACACCTACTTCCTTCTTGGCACTGAATAATGGATTTACTGGTGGAAAAAAAAATGGGTGAATACACAGTATAAACAGCGTGTACTATTTTAAATGGTAGTTAACGTACTATAATTTCAAAGGAATGGAGTTCCACAACGAGAGATCAAGACCCCTCAGTGAATAGCCTCTTTTATGGGTCCCTTTGAATCGTGGAACCCACAGTTGTAATTTTTGGGATAGCCTTCTGCCTAAAGCAGTTAAAGGAAATGGCAGCCTGCTCAACTTTTATCAGTTTTCCATGAACTATTTGCAACTAAGCACAGAAATACAAACAGGCATAAACGGATGGATAGATAGATAGATAGATAGATAGATAGATAGATAGATAGATAGATGATAGATAGATGGATGGATGGATGGATGGATGGATGGATGGATGGATGGATTGATTGACGGACGGATGGATGGATGGATGGATTGATGGATAGATAGAGAGATGTGCATAATAAATACTTTAGACACAATAAAGAAAAGATCAATTACAGCAGCAAACAACAACAGCAGCAGGAATAGACGTGTTATACTCTTACGAAGACAAAGGTATAGTGTGATTAGGCCAGAAGGGGTAGGTAGTTGTACTGCTGGAGGGGTTGTGATGGCAGCACTGGCTAGAAAAAAACTATTTCTGGAAATCATCATATTCATGATCTTATTAGGAAACACACCTTCTTATCCTTGAAATTTGCTGAAGGTGATCAAACAGTCTGGTGGACACGTCATTGTCCTCTTAGTGGGCAATTATAGCTATCCAGTTATGTTTGCTATTTTCTTAAAACATTTTTCAGTCTTTCTTTAATTTCACAATGGGGCATTGATTTTCTTTGTACCAATTAGTGTGAAAATATTTTTGGGGATGCATGACGTGTTCTACTATTATTATTGTATTTTGTTTAAACGTCTGTGTATTGCATTTAACTGCCATCAATAACGTACGATATAATAAAACATAAAACTATGCAATGCATGACAATATGATACAAAGTGCTTATTTGCGTGTCTGTTTAGGCACATTTTGCGAAAGTGTGCCCAACCCACCAATCGTCCAGATCCAGTAGCATACACAGACTAATAAGATCTACTGAAAAATAACATACTGTGCAATTCCCTTATTCACTGTTCTGAGGAGGCTTGCACCACACAGAATATGTACAAGCTAGCTCATGCCCAGCATGTGTTTCATTAGCCCACGTGGCATAAACTGTTTCTTGCAGGAGACAGTAATACCCTGTCACCAGTCCAATCAGGCTAATATCATAATATTAGTATCAATAGTAGTATGAATAGACAGTTGGCACAAGGTTGCACAGGATCTAAATATATTTTTCTACCCTTTTGGAAGGGTAAGCATAACAACTGCATTGCCAGGTTCAATGTAGGTAAGAGACCATCTTCCCTTCTGGGCTGGATTTCGTAAAAGTCAGATCGACATTAGTGTGTACAACACTCAGTTGTGAAGTGCTGCCATTGACACAAATGACTCCTGCAGTCTCTCATCATATTGAGAGATTGTAGTTTCATATGTATTTGTGTGGACAATCTCTGACTTAGAGAAAGGGTCTTCTCAAATTAACAATGACCCTTAACATCCATTAGTTCCACCATGCCTGTCTAGTTTTACTCACAACCAATATACATCCTGCTAAAGTCACTTTCATATTCTCTGCTGGTAAGTGTCTCAAATATGACTTTGGGTGCCCGTAACAGGATACAAGTGTATAATTTTCTACAGTGTATTTGTTTGTGAAAGATGATTTGTGTCACGGAGAGCGGAATCAATGAGCATAATCAAGGAGAGACACAAAATGATGACAAGTTCTGATCATGACAGGAACAAAAATATTTTTTCCTCTTCACCACCTTCCTAAACTGTGGCACAACCTACTGGACTAAGTTAGTAGATCATAAATTCTAGGTCTGTGTATCATAATATTCCGGTAAATTTGTTCAATTCCTGTTAACTCTGTTTTACGACATTAAAGTAAAAATATATCTCCTCAGAAATGATATGTAATGTATCATTTGCAAGGCAATAGTGTCAATGACTGAATTGGGCTGACCATACCTTCATGCCATAGGCTGTCATTAGCAGAAGCAGAATGTGGATAACACTTGAACAGAGCAGTTGTATAAAAGGTCTGATCCAAAGCCCCTCTAAAAGAGTCTTGCGGGGACAATAACAGTGCGCATGTTCTACCCACAGGTTTGTCACATGTATAGCCAATACCAAAATCTTTGCATACCAACATGAGCTTTGAGATTCCATGTAACAAAACATCTGTCTCCGGGTTTAGACACAGACAAATAGCAATTCACCCTTGATTGACAAATGCTCTATATAATAAGCCAGTTCTACTGACTTTGTTACCACTGTTCATAGTAAACAAATTACACCTCTGCGACGAGGCATAGCTTGTCTGAATGAATCAATCATTCTTAGAGCCTTCATCAATGACTTACACCGGACAGGGGGCTTTGTTGTGCAGCCTCCGCTGCCGCCGTGAGGTGAACGGCTCTTTTCCTTCATTCCTGGCTGTGAGGGGAACGGCCCAACAATGCCTACATCACCCAGAGGGCCACGCTCCCGCACAGCTGACATTGCGCTGGGGGCCCGATAAAAGGTTAGCAGCCCTCCCGCGGCGCCCCTCATAGACCGGAGTAGACTGGGCTGGGCCACCCCTCTGACATTTGCCGTCACCTGTGACAATCTTTGGTGAGTGAAGCAAGGCTTACCCCTGCGGATTTACTGTAATGGCCAAAGCAATGTCTAGCATGCGCGCCACTGCCTCAGTTTCTATAGACAGCATGTTGGAGAGGGTTGTCAATATTGTTAGTACTGAAATAGAACTAACCGAGAGGCGTATGTCCTTAGGTTCTACAATCCCTCAGCTTACCCCCATATCTGTGGATGATGATGATCATATTAGCTCCCCTATGACGTTGAATTTAAATTCACCAAAAAACCAAAGTATGAATAACATGCTCTTGCACTCACCAGACTTGGCAAGCTGTCTGAGCCGCAATGAAACCAAATTAACTGGGGACCACAGGGCGACTGCAACTACTGCTAACAGTCTGTTAGTCAAAAGCCATAAGGACACAGGTGAAAATGTGACTGTTTCCCCAAATCCAGAAGTCTCAGGGGCAAAAAGGAAAAGGAAAACAACTAAGCCTGTTTGCCCTAAGAGGAAACAACCACCCCGTCTAAAGCCACAGTGCTCCACTCTAAGTACATGGATTTAAGGCCCTGCAGCTACAGCTGAAATAGTGAATGATGCAGTAACTGTTGGCGCCCCTGTTGTTCTAAAGTCAATTACTATGTCCAACTATCCAATTCATACCCAAACCCAGACGGAGTTCACGCCAGCACTTTCCAACAATTTTACACTGGGAGATACTGCTATTGACATTATTGTAGACACCGTGTCTGAACGAATCAAGGAACTTGTCGACAGGAATTTTGCTTTACTTTGGAAGCGCTTGGACCACTTAGAATCCCTTGTTAACAAGTCTAGTTTGCCATCTAATGCACCCAACTTGTCTGACAAATTACAGGCTCAGAAGGGACTCGTTTTTAGTATCCCCAGTATTCCCAGTATATTCCAACCAATTCCTATTGCTGTGCAGCCTATGTTAAACAGGTCTTGCGATATTTGTCGTAAAGTCAAAGAATGCATTCTCCCTGAGTTTGCTGTCAATCAGGGGAACAACCCACACCCAGGTACTCCTATCACTCCACAGCCGCCTAGCAGACGAGCCGCCCCTATCCCTGTCCCTATCCCTAGCACAGTCCCTGTAAATAATACCAGCCAAGTACAAAAATCCCAGATCGTGAACATTGCCCCTAGTAAAAATGACGACGGGCTTGTTGATCCAAGAAAAGATGTTTTAAACTTACCACCTGAGGCCTGCCCTTATGTCCTGGTTTTAGTAGGGGTGCCCCCTATAAAGAAAAATCAACCAGAGTCCTGGGATCAACTACGTAACAAGAGTGTTAATTGGCTGGTAAAATACAAGGGGTTCAGCATACACAACATCAATGATATTTTGATGGTGCGCAGGGTGGGCTGGGTTGGTCGATCTGCTAAGACCTTAGAAGGAGATTGTATTGTTGTTAATTTCCGTCAGCCAGCTTTGGTAAAATCTATACTGAGCCAAAGAGAGTATAATAATTCCCCACCTACTGATATTTGGTCACTGCCTCTTGCCCATTTTTACAAACCCAACAATTCTATCAACACACCAGTCATTTCTTCACTTTTGTTACAAAATAGGTTTACCCCCCTCTCTGATCTGGATACATTAGATTGACTGCCTCCCATACTTTCGCCATCGAATTGGCCCCCTTTAGATCAGTATCGTTCCCCTTGGCAAGCGATGCTTTTGAGCCCTCGAACCACAACTTGCAGGTGCTAAGCTGGAATGTTGCCGGCTTAGCTTCCAAAGTAAACAGCGAGGATTGGATTAACCTGGTAAACACATTTGATATCTTAATGTTCCAGGAGACCTGGGCCACAGGGGATCTTTACCTTGAGGGCTTTCAATGTTTTAATGTTTGTGCACAAGCTTCCACATATGGGCGACCCTCAGGCGGCCTTTCTATTTGGGTTAATATTTAGTCTGGCGGAAGTATCAAAATTATCTCTACAAATAGTCCCAACTTCCAAGCTTTGATATACACACGGGGGGTCTCCATTTGTTTTATTAACTTTTATAATAATGATTTTTTAAATGTACCAAATACAATTGTTGCCAATCTGTTTAATTTTGTGTCAAATATACAAATCACATCAGGGAC
This sequence comes from Calotriton arnoldi, assembly GCA_963921515.1. Lineage (NCBI taxonomy): Eukaryota > Metazoa > Chordata > Amphibia > Caudata > Salamandridae > Calotriton > Calotriton arnoldi. Next base: position 46,184 of record CAWUFW010023297.1, read on the forward strand.
CCCCAATTTAGCTGGAATTTGTTTGGGAGGTGATTTTAACGTTAAGATTTCAGGGGTGAATATATCAGACACCCTTTACGCACCACGTGTAAATCTGTGTAAAAGGGGGATGGAATTAGTTGATTATTTGTTAAACTATGAATTAGTAAACGCGATGGACACTGCAGCTGTAAACAACAATGATAGCCATTTAATACCAACGTTCAGAGGCCGTGGCTGCGCCTCAATAATTGATTATGTTTTTATATCAGCCACTTTGGAAGATATTTTAGTTAGAGCAGAGGTTATACCGACCGTATTTGGGGATCATAACCCAACTTCGGTTATGTTTAGGGTCACCCCTAGAGCCAATCCGATTGTAGAATTAGAAGCAAGTAATTTAACACCCTCGACCGATAATCTAAGACTCATTTGGAAAGACTCATTTGGAAAGGTACCGACAATAGTATTGTGTTTCTGAACCTGGTAACAACTTATCGGTCACTTGTCGACACCTGTTTGTCGCCTATGGATGTTAATCCCGAGGTAGTAACAGCTTTTGCCCACTTATGCACAGGCGTTAAACAAATTATCTCAAAACCCATGACACCCAATAATTATAACATCCAGTGGTTTAACAGTGATTGCTCAAGGGCCAATAGAGAGCTTCGCGCTGCCTTGTTATCAACACCACGGGATGCAAGCCTTGTTAGATCACCGAGGAAACAATATAATAAAGTGGTTAAACAGAGGAAAGATGAGATATTAAAAATGTGTCTAGTGCCGCTAATTTAAATAATACAAATGGGTTTTGGCAATCTGTTAAAAATATGAGATCTATGGGTCACAATTTATCACCTCTGAGCTGTAACATAACAAGTGAAGCCTGGGTAGCACACTTTTCCAAAATATACACAGCCCCTGCTCAGAATGAGTTTCACATAGATCTCCAAGCTGCCACACGAGTCCAGATATCTATAACAGAAGTCGAGGAGGCCATTGATCAAAGCTCAGGAAATAAGGCCCCTGGCCCGGATGGGCTCTATATTGATCTTATTAAGCATAAACCAGAATTTTGGGCACCGCTTCTGCTTAATGTTTTTAACAATCTAACATATTCCCACATCCCCAGCATGTGGTCAATGAGCACTATAGTCCCAATTTTTAAAAAGGGAGATAGGTCTAACCCTAGTTGCTACAGACCGATCTTTGATCGACAACACACTGAAGATACTTGGGCGGGTTTTATTTAATAAAATCAGGAGTTGGGCTGAGGATGAATGCATTTTAGATAAATGTCAGTTGGGTTTCAGAAGTAGATTGGGTACTGTAGAGGAATGCCTTAATTTAAATTTGTTAATCGGTAAATACACTATAGCTCGTCAGTCCCCAATCTACCTGGCCTTTATGGATCTTACCTCAGCATTCGATTTTGTAAATAGATCGCGTCTCTGGCAATGTCTTTTAAATTATGGGCTGGACGAGGCTTTAGTATATTTTTTGGCCTATTTACATAAGGACTTGGGAGCTAGGGTGAGGATTAGCAGGGACGGGGCAGTATCGGGGAATATCGTGATCGGCAGAGGGGTCAGGCAGGGATGCGTGCTGGCCCCTCTGCTCTTCATCTTGTACATTAACGAGCTGAATAACGATCTGTCCAAATTGACCAAGGATGTCCCTATGAGTAATGGTAAAATGCTTCCCGCCTTACTGTACGCAGATGATGCGGTCCTAATGGGCCGCACTCCTAATGCACTGCGCACTTTAGTTGGGGGTTTTGTGGATTTTATGAATCAGCTGGACCTTTGCACAAATTTAAAAAAATCATTTTTATTGAGTTGCGGCCCCAAAAAATATTCTGTAAATGTAATTAATTCTGGCTCTGAAAAATTATTATGCACACGCACTTTCCCATACCTGGGCGTGGTTTACTCAGATAATGGTTCCTGGGTTGCCCATTTGGCACACAGCAGGAGTAAATTTATAAAAGCAGTCAACTCGATTCTGTCTCTCCCTCAACCAAGAAGAACTGAGGTAGTGCTATCCCTTTTGAAAATATATAAAACTCAGTGCCTACCGACCGCAACATATGGAGCGGAAATTTGGAGCTATGCAAATTGTAACAATATCCAGGTAGAAGAAAATAGATTCTGTCGGAGAGTTTTGGGGGCACCGATCAGTTCTTCCTCTTTTGTTTGCCATCGTGAGTTAAAATTACCATTTATTGAGGATTACATTAAGACCCGTCCAGTGATTTTCTGGATGAAAGTGTGGCAAAATCCAGCAGCCACATTGACTAGAGACATTATAGTTGACTGTCTTAAGTGTAATAAGGGCGGAGATATACCTTGGTTGGCGGCCGTTAAGGCTAGCCTGAGCATTGTAAACCTGCCACACATTTTCACAGACCCAGGAAACATGGCAGGCACTAACAAAAAGATTATCCAGGGGGCCCTGTATGCTCATTATGCCAACCTGAGATATGAGCTAGAAATTTTGAAACCCTCAGTTGCCCGGTATATAACTATGGTAGATGCAGTTGGCCCCTCCACAAAATTCCCAGCTAGTTATCTCTTAAAGGCGACTAATCGCTGGGAACGAAGCCTGCTCTTTCGTCTTAGGGCTGGTACTTTAAAATATTTACTTTGTTTTCCCCTAGGTTTTAATATCAATCTCGAGCAAATGCATTGCCCTTGTGGAAATCGTGGCAGCCAATCTATGTTACACTTTTTCTTCTTCTGTGACTTCTATAAAATATATAGTAAGCAGTTGTTGATCCCCTATTTTAAGGCTCATGATATTACTGATTTTAGGGAAGCATATAGGGAGATTGTTATGCTTAATGGGGAAAATTTAATTTTTCGCGTCAGTACGTTCTTGAAATTGGCTGTTCGTTCTCGTGCTTCTATGAATACAGTATAGACAGCTTTTGCTGTATGCCAGGCATTTGACTCAATTAATATGTGGGCCGCATATCTTATTAATTTTATTGTTTTTCACGTGTCAAAGTGTCCGCTTTTTAATATGTTATGCTTGTTACATTTTAAATATTATATCTTATATTTCCTCTGAACTAATAATTAATTGAAGGCTTATGTCTGTTTTGTTGGAATTTATTTTTGTACTATGTATATAACTCCGTGTACACATAATAACATGTCTATTGCACTTATTGACTTTTAATCATTAATTATGTATGCATTGTGCTGGTTTTATCTTGTACTTTTATGGATATTTTCGTATCCGAAAAAGAATTAATTGAATTGAATTGAATTGACTTACAAACTAAGTCCTAACTAGGCAATCATTGAGTATGTAATCATGAAATTACAAATATGGACAGCATTACATTTGGCAAAATAATATGCAAACACTTTATTTGAGGGCCTAACAATGATTATCACAGTGCAAATATTCTACTACCTGGGTTTCTTCAAGAGGGTAACCAAAACCAAAACCCTTGCCTACTACAGTACTCTGTGAGATTCCTTGTAACAAATTACCTCTCTACAGTTCTTAACACAGTGAAATTACCATCCATTGTTAAATGCTGAGTTGAACATATGCATTTAAAAAGAATATGTCAAGTTTACTGCTTTTGGTATCGCGTTTCATAATACACAGATCAGGCTTATGGTCTTGATCATTGGCTTGTCACTAAACCATCTTAAAGTCTAGCTGTATTGAGCATAATGTTTCCCTCAAGACAAAAATATTCAATGCAGCACTCTTTTTCCGCGAAAGCACACAAAGTCTGCCCAATGGAATTGTGTACTCAAGAAATCAACATGTAGGCAGAGCTAAAAGCCCTCTCTCAGCGGTGCTTCTCAATGTTCTTTTTCTGTTGACCACATAACATCTGCGACTGCTGCGCTGTCAAACTAGACCTAAACCGGCATACTGTGAAGAAGTGCGTGTTGGCCTTAATGCAATGTTAATTAGAAGGTGGGTGCACTTACCTTCCTTTCCTATGAATTAAATTACATCCACTATTTAAAAAACTGACAGAGGCAGCAGCACGTGGAATTATTTATTTCTTTCACGCTAATATCCTCTGCTGTACATGTTTCTACTTTTTAAAGGCATCACAGGTTTTGAGACACATGAAGTTTCCCAAACCAGTTCATAAGCTCCATGTCATTTGTAGTGTGTGTAAATATGTTTTCAAACTTTACAAGCCAAATTCTATTTCAGTGCTTAAAAGGGCCTACTTTTCTTTGCCTCAGTTGTGCCGTTCAGCTTGGTATGTAGAATCGTAAATACCCAGCTGGGATACGACCCTTTAGTTTTAAAATATTTTGACAAGGTGAGGATTTTGATAATTCTTAAGAGAATGTGCACTTGATCCCTCTCTTTAAGCAAAGGTTTGGACTTGAAACAAATTACTGGAGATCATCTCTGGTTTCTTTTAATGGACCATAGAAAAGCAGGTGCCAGTGCTGGACTGATTACGACATACGAACGCCTTAGACATGCCTGAGAATTTAAAATGTAAACATAAATACGCGCAAAAAATGTATTGATGTAATAAGATCTGTCCACAGTTGTTGAAAAACATAATAGAAAATGTCACTGTCTACCTCATTCGCTCTTGCTTAAATTAATGGGTCTATCGTTATTAGAAAAATATATATTTGTAATATGCACACATGAATACAGTTGGGATACAAAAGATTTATCACATTTTGGCAAATTCGCAAATGTTTGACAAAAGTTTAGTAGTTGCTCCAGTAGACTCGCGTGTACATTTGAAGTACATTTTGCACGATTTGGGAATTCACAAAGAATTCCAGCAGCACTCCTGGGATTCTGCACGTAGACTTATATAAGAATTTGCTATTGTGAAATGGTTATGCAAAAATGCATTTTCCATTGAAAACATGTCATTTTGTTTTCTGTGAACCAGGAATGCTAATTTGACCTCAGAAATGACATTTTCGCAGGGTCGGACTGGCCTAAAGAGTAATCAGACAATGTCCAACGGACGGGTCTGACAGAACAGTATATGGGCCAGTTTTTGGCTGTTTGTGGAGCTCTTTTGTGGTCTGCTGGGCCTGCTTTTACTGTTGAATTTCCCTGATAATAAAACAAACATTGCCTGCAGCAAACTCAAATCCATGCAGTCTCTCATACCTTGCAAAACACTTATACAGTGTGTCTTTACACATTTAAAATTGCACTAATTTGCCAACGTGGACCACTCTATCAGCTTTTTAATTCACTATTGAGACTACTGTTATTTTGGTGCCCGGGTCTATTTTCTTTCTCAGCTCAACACTGATTTTCAGAAAGTAAAGTGAACACAACTGGCTACACAATTATATTGCTGGCATAGAAAAGTCCTCTGCATAGTAAGAGACGTACGTTGTCCTGAGTGCTCAACTGTACTGTTGTCTGGATCCCTAATGCTGATTTCTGTCATAGGCAAACATGGATCATGTGTGTGCACTATGACACAGGTCTCTCTCACAAATTGTGGTCTTGTTGGCCTGGGTGGGGCACCCAAAGCGCTACCATCACAGTGGTGGAAAGATTCCATCTTCACCTGCAGCACAAGACGGTGGTGGCAGCAGATCACAGTCACAATATCGGAGCCAACAATCTGTGCAAAGAAAATATTTGTCAAAAATATAGTTTACGGTAAGTACAAAAATATCAAAAGAAATATCGTTTTAAACGAATATCTTTAAAAACATACACAATATAATTTCTTGATACATATATATGAAGAATGCTTTTATGCCGTGGCAGGGTCCCAGGTGGACCCCAAGACTATGGCTTGGAGTGTCAGGGTATTCCTACCCTGCTCCCTTTTCTTTATTTTCACTTTTTTTGTAGGGGACTCGGATTGAAGCCGATTCCCAAGATGTCTTCCGGGTTGAAGTGTTGGCAGTCAATCAGAGCAGTGCTTTTCCCTGCATGAGCTCTCTTTGTTCGTGAAGACTTCGCAACCAGAGATATCACTATCATTTTAAACTTAAATTTCTCAACAAGTACTGAACAGATTTACACCAAATAAGCAAAAGGCACTTCCTCGAACTGACATCTACCTCCCTTCCAAATCTGGTGTAAGTCTATTCAGCGGTTCAGGTTGTAGGTGTGGCTAAAGTTTCCTATGGGAATTAACTTTTTGGGGAAAATGTCATGAAGATTCGTCAAATAATGCCAAAGTGATAGCCACTGCACCGCAACCTCACCACCATTGGGACGCCATGCGGTCGTCAGCTGTAGGGAGAACTATAGCTCCCAGAACTCCTTCCTGGAGGCCAAGCCCCTCTTGTGCACATAAGCGCTGCATGGACCCGCGGAGCGGGTCGTGCCCAGGCGAAGGGCGGGCCCTTCCGCGCCTATCACCCCCCCCCCTCCTCTGAAAGCTGGTGCAGGAAAATCGTAAATCACTGAACCGGACAACAACTAGTCGATCAGATGTTAAATATGGGTAAGAGAAAGGATCCGGCTGAGAAAGCGGGGGAGGGCATAGTTAACACTTTGGACGCTTTTCTCTCAAGGGCGGTAAATGTTTTGTGTCAGGAGACAGAGCTTACTGAGCGCAGATTTTCTTTGGAAGAGGGGACGTGTCCTACGTTCCCCATTTTATCTTTGTCTGGGCCTTGCACTGCTTCACCTCCTAGAACTGAGAAAGAAAATACTCCTTCTGCACCTTTAACTAGCCCACATGTGAATTCATTAGAATCTGCCCGTTCTCTTCATCTAATTTAGTTACTCAGCCTGCACCTAAAAGAAAGAGAACTGGAAGAAACATGAAAGGTAACCCCACATCAGTCACAAAGTCGGTGAGAGCTCCTATCCCTACAATTGCACCAGTTACTTAACCACATTCTGCGCCTGATATCTGATCCTATATATTGGACTATGATGCTGTGTGGCAAAAACTGGAGGAGAAGGTCACCAGCTTACTCCAGCCAATCTTGTTTAGACTAACCAAAATAGAAGAATGCTTATTCACTTGGGAAATAAATGGACAAAAGGGCTCAGCCCTTATATGCCCTCCTCCACACAACTAATGCTCCAGCCGTCCAACAGACAGAGTGTATGGGACACTGTTTGCCTGAACCACAAAAGCTGAATTGGAGGTGGGCTAAACTGGTTCTACCATACCACTCACCAAACCCCCTGCTGGTAGCTTTAGGGGGAGTTATGTGTGAAAATAGGGGTACCCCTGAATAAATTTCCTAAATGAGGGTCGAGATACTGTATGTGAATAAACCATTTAGGAAATGGCTAAAACGTGGACTTATGATAAAAAAAATACAGTATGTGACAAGAAAAGTGAAGGTATCAAAAATATATAATTTTTATTATTTTTAGAGACCAAGTATTTGCAAGAGATATATATTTTTGTTTTTTATATATTTTATCGTTTTAAATAATGATGATGAAAAAAGAGACAAAAAATAACATCAATAACAATTTTGATAAATATACAATTTCTGTCTTGGCCTATGTAATGAGTACTAATGATATTCACACATGCTTATCCATTCATACATGGCCTAATAATACAGCATATTGAAACATGTCAAACATGATGTTGTAATTATGGACATAAACTTATATGATAAAATAGAATGAGAACAAAGAATTCAATACATGTATTATTTTAGACAACCAAACATTGTGGTCATGGCTAACGTAATTCGTGTCTCTACGCGCGTTTCGGCGGTACGCTGGTATTCCTGCCGCTCAGGTACAAATTCTACCCGAGCGGCAGCTCGCGCTCGCGAACTTACCGTTCGCACTCGCGAACTTACCGTTCGCGATTGTGAGCGGGGAAAAAACTCTGCTGCACATCGCGAAGTGGAGTTTTCTGCACTCCGCGAGCTCCGCAGAGTGCGGAGTGCAGAAAACTCAGCAAACTCCGCGAACAGAGCGAAGTTCACCGCCCAGACATAGTTTATATGCTTTTCAATAGCGAGCTTCTTATTGGCTTGTCTAAGGAGGAGGAAATCTGCTGAGTTTAGTCTTCAGTAGGGATGAGGAGGTGTATCTTGCCCAGTAATAGTCTTCCAGTGAAATATCTCATGTAATAGCGGCTTGATGTTGCTTATGTGACAGTTACTACTCTTGCATATCTCTTTGAGACCAGAAAATTCAATCTGTTTTTATTAGATTTATTGATTTTAATGTACCACGAATAACCGCATTTTAAGAATGTATGTATGAAATAAATGTTACCACTTTGCAGATGATTGTAGTTATAACTTAAATGGAAAGCGTGTTAATTGGACTTGGATTTTAAAGATGTCTTGTATTTGTATGACCTGTTAATTAATTTGACTTGGATTTTAAAGATGTCTGTACTTTTATAATCAATATGCTAAACGGATCGAATAGAGTCTTTCATGATGGTGAGAGCTATGTCAAAAAATGCTTTTCCTATGTAACTAGGTCCTAACTATAACTACCTACTGGCGACCCCGAGTAGGTTATATATATATATATATTAACTGAAAAACCATAGGTTTCAGGAACGTTATAGTTAGTTGGACATTTCACTTGTACAAAACCATAGAAATTCCGGCGTTATAGTTAGTTCAGCTAACTATAACTCGCGCCCCGCAATGCACTGCTGATGACGTCACATATTACATCATTCATGACATGGTCAGTGACATCACTGATGACATCACTGATGACATCTCAAATGACATCACTGATGACATCACTGAAGACATCACTGATGACATCATCCACGTGAAAATCTGATGCACCCCCTCACACCTGAATATAACCTTTGATACACCCACTCTAAAATACAGACTACCATTTTCGAAAAAATAGACACATCAATACCAGTTACTAAATACGCACTGACTGATTCCTAGGTCTACACACACATCCACTCATTCACCCATACAGTCACTCATACATGCAGTCACTCATCAATACAACACTATCATATGCACTCATACATCTATACAGACACTCACACACTGCCACATATCCAGAGTTACTCACACACTTAGTCAGTCATGCAAAGAATCAATCATACTTCCATTTACTCACCTATACAGTTATATAGACACAACCTCACTTATTCATACAGATACTAACACATAATTACTCTCTTATAGAATCACTGATACAAATACACACTCATCCATGCAGCCACTCTCACAATTACTGACTCTCACATATAGTTATTTATATCACTCACATATACTGCCTTTTACATATGTAGTTACTTGCACATGTACCACTGAGACATCCATTCACTCACCAACACACCCATACACACACTCACCCACCCATACAGCTGTTTCCACATGCACTCTTGAACCCATACACCCAGTGAATCAACCACTCACACATCTATGCACAGAGTCACACACCTCCCACCCACCCACACACACACTCAGGCAGCCATACAAATACTCAGGCAAGCAATCAATAACCCATATAGACACTCATGCAGCTACTCACCAACCCATGCAACAGCTTACACAACAACAGACAGTCTGATACAGACTTTCACACAGTTTAGTCACTAACCCATGCATTCAGTAAGACACATTTAATCACTCACTTATACAGTCAGTCACGTACCTACTAAATCCTCCATACAGACACTTATACACCCACTCATTCCTCAATACAGCTTGGCATATATATAAAACAAAATTAAACTTTACAGAAACACACAGTCACTGGATGATGTCATCAGTGATGTCATCAGTGATGTCATTTGAGATGTCATCAGTGATGTCACTGACCATGTCATGAATGATGTAATATGTGATGTCATCAGCAGTGCATTGCGGGGCGTGCGTTATAGTTAGCTGAACTAACTATAACGCCGGAATTTCTATGGTTTTGTACAAGTGAAATGTCCAACTAACTATAACGTTCCTGAAACCTATGGTTTTTTCAGTTAATTTCTATGGTTTTTTAAATGCTGATTTCTAACTATAACGTGCCTGAAACCTACGGTTTTTTCAGTAAATTTGTATGTTTTTTTAAATGCTAATTTCTAACTATAACGTGCCTGAAACCTATGGTTTTTCCAGTGAATTTCAAAGGTTTTTTAAATGAAAATTTGTAAGTCTAATGTACCACAATCCTATGTTTTTTTTATTTTATATATATATATTATATATATATATATACATATATATATTTAAAAAAATTGTGAATAATTTTTAGTTAGGAAAACTATATTCATTCTTTTTTTTTTTTTTTTATATTATACAGAAGTCGCACACCCTTCGTGCACCCTACACGATGGCTGCGCGCATTCCGGTAGCCATTTTGAAAAGTCGCGCTGGGGTTGCGACTTCGGCGTAATTTGTAAAGTATGAAATATCTTTAAATTAATTATAAATAAAGGTTTTCCTTTAAGTGTTTGTCTAAATTTATTAATAAAAGTATTTTTAAAGTATTATTTTCAATATAATTTCGACTAAAAATTATTCGATTATTAATGGATTCGGAGGTTAGGAGGGATGGCCATTTTGCTCGATCTGTTTTGCAAGATTTTTGGTCTAGTCAGGTGGACACCCTCCTCCGGGTGAGGTACGGCTTGAGGATTCTATTCAAAAGGTAAGGAATCAACAGGCAGAAGTATCCATCAGAAGAGCAAGTTACTTACCTTCAGTAACGCTTTTTCTGGTGGATACAGTATCTGCCTGTGGATTCCTCACTGTCCCACCCGCCTCCCCGTTGTCCATCTGTTTCTACCAAAAAGATGCTTTTACTGTTTGGCATGAATGTTTTTAATATGTCTTAATCATGCTTATGTTTTAATAGTGAGAAATGCTTGATCTGTTGCTATTTCTTTATGCCTTTATTGGTTATGCATTTGTATATATATATATATTTAGTATCCTATGTATACATGTGAAAATGTGTCGGTTCACCTGTTTACCTCGGTGGCACGGAAAAAATGGGTGGAACTGACGTCAGCACGCCGACGAGGTCCTCTTATGGCTCCTATGACGTCATACGGTGTCGCGAGCGGAGCCGTGCTATTATGACATCGTCGTCGACGTGGGAGAGCTAGGAAAGAATTTCCGCGGAATGCTGGCGCAGGGGATATTCACCTAAGTGTTCAGGCTAGTCCTTTGGGAGCAACTGTTTATGTTGCCACTCCAGAAACCGAAACCAGTGATCCGGGGGCAGAGGCCCTGCAGATGGCGCACGAGGTGGGGAGCCCAGTCGTGGGCACCGGCGGGGCAGCGAAGTGACAAGCACCACTTCCCACAGAAAAGGTAACGAGGCCACTGAATAACACAGGATCTTCTCTTTGTATCTGGCAGGAACAACAAGGTTAAAATGCCCTAGTTCCAAAATGTAGAATTAGTGCTACAACGGTCTTCAAGAGGACCTGCGATGGATGCCGCTTCTGCCTTCTGTACACTGGAGGCGGCACATGGGTCACACGGTACGGTCATACTGCGGTGGGACGCACACTCGTTGACCTCTCATGGCACTGCTCCACACTTCGGGGACAATGCTTTCCATTAGCTGTGTTTTCTGATGACGTGTCGCGCCAGCCCCGTCCAACAGCAGAACCCCTTTAGATCCAAACAGACTCTTCCACTCTCTCACCGGAAGTGAAACCAGGCCACGCGGACACTTTCACAATACAACAGCCGGGAATGCACTTTTTGGTAAAAAAACACTTTCCTTCCTCCTAATTTATCAAATAAACGACTCACTGAAGAACAGGGGCCAGCTTCGATCGGTAAACAGCCGTTACAACGACTTTTTTACTTCGCGATACCATTACAACGCATGGATTACCACGCATGCGTTGTACATCTCGAAGTCATTACTACGCATTTTTTTAGAACGCATGGTCATTTACCACGCATGCCTTTACAACAAATTTTGTTGTAAAGGTATGTATGGTAAATGACATGAGTTCTAAAAAGTGTAGACGATCCACGTTGTTGTAAGGAAACAGAGGCTGTTCCGTTTCCTCACAACGACGTGCACCGCCCCTCAGAGACGACATGAAGCAGGAACCACGAGGAGAGAGGAACCATGAGGAGTGAGAGGTAAGGGGGATTGGGCATGGGGTGGTGGTTACTTTTCTAGGGTTTAGGGTAGTGCAGTGGTATTTGGGTAGTGTAGGGGGTCGTGCTGAGGGTAGTGTTTTAGGGTTTAGGGTAGTGCAGTGGTGTTTGTGTAGTGTAGGGGGTCATGCTGGGGGTAGTGTTTTAGGGATTATGGTAGCGCAGTGGTGTTTGTGTAGTGAAGGGGTTGTGCTGGTGGTAGTGTTTTAGGGTTTAGGGTAGTGCAGTGATGTTTGTGTAGTGTAGGGGTCATGCTTGGGGTAGATTTAGGGTTTAGGGTAGTGCAGTGGTGTTTGTGTAGTATAGGGGGTCGTGCTGGGGGTAGTGTTTTAGGGTTTAGGGCAGTGCAGTGGTGTTTGTGTAGTGTAGGGGGTCGTGCTGGGGGTAGTGTTTTAGGGTAGTGCAGTGGTGTTTGGATAGTGTAGGAGGTCATGCTGGGGTAGTGTTTTAGGGTTCAGGGAAGTGAAGTGGTGTTTGGGTAGTGTAGGGGTCGTGCTGGGGTAGTGTTTTAGGGTTTAGGGTAGTGCAGTGGTGTTGGTGTAGTGTAGGGGGTCATGCTGGGGGTAGTGGTTTAGGGTTTAGGGTAGTGCAGTGGTGTTTGGGTAGTGTAGGGGTCGTGCTGAGTTTAGATTTAGGGTTTAGTGCAGTGCTGTTTGGGTAGTGTAGGGGGTTGTGCTGGGGGTATATTTAGGGTTTAGGGTAGTGCAGTGGTGTTTGGGTAGTGCAGGGGGTAATGCTGGGGGTAGATTTAGGGTTTAGAGTAGTGCAGTGGTGTTTGGGTAGTATAGGGAGTCATGCTGGGGGAGTGTTTTAGGGTTTAGGGTAGTGCAGTGGTGTTTGGGTAGTGTAGGGGGCCGTGCTGGGGGTAGTGTTTTAGGGTTTAGGGTAGTGCAGTGATGTTTGGGTAGTGTAGGGGTCATGCTGGGGGTAGTGGTTTAGGGTTTAGGGTAGTGCAGTGGTGTTTGGGTAGTGTAGGGGTACTGCTGGGAGTAGTGTTTTTGGGTTTAGGGTAGTGCAATGGTGTTTGGGTAGTGTAGGGGGTACTGCTGGGGGTAGTGTTTTAGGGTTTAGGGTAGTGCAGTGGTGTTTGGGTAGTGTAGGGGGTACTGCTGGGGGTAGTGTTTTAGGGTTTAGGGTAATGCAGTGTTGTTTGTGTAGTGTAGGTAGTCGTGCTGGGGGTAGTGTTTTAGGGTTTAGGGTAGAGCAGTGGTGTTTGTGTAGTGTAGGGGGTAGTGTTTTAGGGTTTAGGGTAGTGCAGTGGTGTATGTGTAGTGTAGAGGGTCATGCTGGGGGTAGTGTTTTAGGGTTTAGGGTAGTGCAGCAGTGTTTGTGTAGTGTAGGGGGTTGTGTTTTAGGGTTTAGGGTAGTGCAGTGGTCTTTGGGTAGTGTAGGGTGTCGTGCGGGGGTAGTGTTTTAGGGTTTAGGGTAGTGCAGTGGTCTTTGGGTAGTGTAGGGGGTCGTGCGGCAGGTAGTGTTTTAGGGTTTAGGGTAGTGCATCAGTGTTTGGGTAGTGTAGGGGTCGTGCGGGGGTAGTGTTTTAGGGTTTAGGGTAGTGCAGAGGTGTTCGGGTAGTGTAGGGGGTCATGCTGGGGGAGTGTTTTAGGGTTTAGGGCAGTGCAGTGGTGTTCGGGTAGTTTAGGGGGTCGTGCTGGGGGGAGTGTTTTAGGGTTTAGGGTAGTGCAGTGGTGTTCGGGTAGTGTAGGGGGTCGTGCTGGGGGTAGTGTTTTAGGGTTTAGGGCAGTGCAGTGGTGTTCGGGCAGTGTAGAGGGTCATGATGGGGGTAGTGTTTTAGGGTTTAGGGCAGTGCAGTGGTGTTTGGGCAGTGTAGGGGGTCGTGCTGGTGGTGGTATTTCAGGGTTTAGGGCAGTGCAGTGGTGTTCGGGCAGTGTAGGGGGTCGTGCAGGGGGTGGTGTTTCAGGGTTTAGGCCAGTGGTGTTCAGGCAGTGTAGGGGTCGTGCTGGGGGTGGTGTTTCAAGGTTTAGGGCAGTGCAGTGGTGTTGGGCAGTGTAGGGGGTCGTGCTGGGGGTGGTGTTTCAGGGTTTAGGGCAGTGCAGTGGTGTTCGGGCAGTGTAGGGGGTCGTGCGGGGTGGTGTTTCAGGGTTTAGGGCAGTGCAGTTGTGTTCGGGCATTGAAGGGGGTCGTGCAGAGTTGTGGTGTTTCAGGGTTTAGGGCAGTGCAGTGGTGTTCGGGCAGTGTAGGGGGTATTGCTGGGGGTGGTGTTTTTCAGTGTTTAGGGCAGTGCAGTGGTGTTTAAGCAGTGTAGGGGGTGGTGCAGGGGGTGGTGTTTCAGGGTTTAGGGCGGTTCAGTGGTGTTTGGGCAGTGTAGGGGGTCATTCAGGGTTTAGGGCAGTGCAGTGGTGTTCGGGCAGTGTAGGGGGTCGTGCAGGGGGTGGTGTCTCAGTGTTTAGGGCAGTGCAGTTGTGTTCGGGCAGTGTAGGGGGTCGTGCAGGGGGTGGTGTTTCAGGGTTTAGGGAAGTGCAGTGGTGTTCGGGCAGTGTAGGGGGTCGTGCTGGGGCTGGTGTTTCAGGGTTTAGGGCAGTGCAGTGGTGTTCGGGCAGTGTAGGGGGTCGTGCTGGGGCTGGTGTTTCAGGGTTTAGGGCAGTGCAGTGGTGTTATGGCAGTGTAAGGGGTCGAGCTGGGGCTAGTGTTTCAGGGTTTCGGGCAGTGCAGTGGTGTTCGGGCAGTGTAGGGGGGCGTGCTGGGGGAAGTGTTTCAGGGTTTTAGGCAGTGGAGTGGTGTTTGGGCAGTGTAGGGGGACCTGCTGGGGGTGGTGTTTTAGGGTTTAGGGCAGAGCAGTGGTGTTCGGGAAGTATAGGGGTTCGTGCTGGGGGTAGTGTTTTATGGTTTAGGGCAGAGAAGTGGTGTTCGGGCAGAGTAGGGGGTCTTGCTGGGGGTGGTGTTTAGGGTTTAGGGCAGTGCAGTGGTGTTCGGGCAGTGTAGGGGGTCGTGTTGGGGGTGGTGTTTCAGGGTTTAGGGCAGTGATGTGGTGTTCGGGCAGTGTAGGGGTCGTGCAGGGGTGGTGTTTCAGGGTTTAGGGCAGTGCAGTGGTGTTCGGGCAGTGTAGGGGGTCATGCAGGGGTGGTGTTTCAGGGTTTAGGGCAGTGCAGTGGTGTTCGGGCAGTGTAGGGGTCTTGCTGGGGGTGGTGTTTCAGGGTTTAGGGCAGTGGTGTTCGGGCAGTGTAGGGGGTCGTGCTTCAGGGTTTAGGGCAGTGCAGTGGTGTTCGGGCAGTGTAGGGGGTCATGCAGGGGGTGGTGTTTCAGGGTTTAGGGCAGTGCAGTGGTGTTCGGGCAGTGTAGGGGGTCGTGCTGGGGTGGTGTTTTAAGGGTTTAGGGCAGGGCAGTGGTGTTCGGGCAGTGTAGGGGGTCATGCTGGGGGTGGTGTTTCAGGGTTTAGGGCAGTGCAGTGGTGTTCGGGCAGTGTAGAGGGTCGTGCTGGGGGTGGTGTTTCAGTGTTTAGGGCAGTGCAGAGGTGTTCGGGCAGTGTAGGGGGTCGTGCTGGGGCTGGTCTTTCAGGGTTTTGGGCAGTGCAGTGATGTTCGGGCAGTGTAGGGGGTCGTGCTGGGGGTAGTATTTCAGGGTTTTGGGCAGTGCAGTGGTGTTCGGGCAGTGTAGGGGGACGTGCTGGGGGTGGTGTTTTAGGGTTTAGGGCAGAGCAGTGGTGTTCGGGCAGAGTAGGGGGTATGCTGGCAGTGGTGTTTAGGGTTTAGGGCAGTGCAGTGGTGTTCGGGCAGTGTAGGGGGTCATGCTGGGGATGGTGTTTTAGGGTTTAGGGCAGTGCAGTGGTGTTCGGGCAGTGTATGGGGGCCGTGCAGGGGGTGGTGTTTCAGGGTTTAGGGCAGTGCAGTGCTGTTCGGGCAGTGTAGGGGGACATGCAGGGGGTGGTGTTTCAGGGTTTAGGGCAGTGCAGTGGTGTTCGGGCAGTGTAGGGGGTCTTGCTGGGGGTGGTGTTTCAGGGTTTAGGGCAGTGGTGTTCGGGCAGTGTAGGGGGTCTTGCTGGGGGTGGTGTTTCAGGGTTTAGGGCAGTGCAGTGGTGTTCGGGCAGTATAGGGGGTCTTGCTGGGGGTGGTGTTTCAGGGTTTAGGGCAGTGCAGTGGTGTTCGGGCAGTGTAGGGGGTCTTGCTGGGGCTGGTGTTTCAGGGTTTAGGGCAGTGCAGTGGTGTTCGGGCAGTGTAGGGTGTCGTGCTGGGGCTGGTGTTTCAGGGTTTAGGGCAGTGCAGTGGTGTTCTGGCAGTGTAGGGTGTCTTGCTGGGGCTGGTGTTTCAGGGTTTAGGGCAGTGCAGTGGTGTTCGGGCAAAGTAGGGGGTCGTGCTGAGGGTGGTGTTTCAGGGTTTATGGTAGTGCAGTGGTGTTCGGGCAGTGTAGGGGGTCATGCTGGGGGTGGTGTTTCAGGGTTTAGGGCAGTGCAGTGGTGTTCGGGCAGTGTAGGGGGTCTTGCTGGCGGAGGTGTTTCAGGGTTTAGGGCAGTGGTGTTCGCGCAGTGTAGGGGTTCTTACTGGGGGTGATGTTTCAGGGTTTAGGGCAGTGCAGTGGTGTTCGGGCAGTGTAGTGGTCGTGCCGGTGGTGGAGTTTCAGGGTTTAGGGCAGTGCAGTGGTGTTCGGGTAGTGTAGGGGGTCGTGCAGGGGGTGGTGTTTCAGGGTTTAGGGCAGTGCAGTGGTGTTAGGGCAGTGTAGGGGGTCGTGCTGGGGCTGGTGTTTAAGGGTTTTGGGCAGAGCAGTGGTGTTTGGGCAGTGTAGGGGGTCGTGCTGGGGGTGGTGTTTCAGGGTTTAGGGCAGTGATGTGGTGTTCGGGCAGTGTAGGGGGTCGTGCAGGGGGTGGTGTTTCAGGGTTTAGGGCAGTCCAGTGTTGTTCGGGCAGTGTAGGGGGTCATGCAGGGGGTGGTGTTTCAGGGTTTAGGGCAGTGCAGTGGTGTTCGGGCAGTGTAGGGGGTCTTGCTGGGGGTGGTGTTTCAGGGTTTAGGGCAGTGGTGTTCGGGCAGTGTAGGGGGTCGTGCTTCAGGGTTTAGGGCAGTGCAGTGGTGTTCGGGCAGTGTAGGGGGTCGTGCAGGGGGTGGTGTTTCAGGGTTTAGGGCAGTGCAGTGGTGTTCGGGCAGTGTAGGGGGTCGTGCTGGGGGTGGTGTTTTAAGGGTTTAGGGCAGTGCAGTGGTGTTCGGGCAGTGTAGGGGGTCATGCTGGGGGTGGTGTTTCAGGGTTTAGGGCAGTGGTGTTCGGGCAGTGTAGGGGGTCGTGCTGGGGGTGGTGTTTCAGTGTTTAGGGCAGTGCAGTGGTGTATGGGCAGTGTAGGGGGTCGTGCTGGGGCTGGTGTTTCAGGGTTTAGGGCAGTGTAGTGGTGTTCTGGCAGTGTAGGCAGTCGTGCTGGGGCTAGTGTTTCAGGGTTTTGGGCAGTGCAGTAATGTTCGGGCAGTGTAGAGGG
Source organism: Calotriton arnoldi (assembly GCA_963921515.1). Lineage (NCBI taxonomy): Eukaryota > Metazoa > Chordata > Amphibia > Caudata > Salamandridae > Calotriton > Calotriton arnoldi. Next base: position 63,611 of record CAWUFW010023297.1, read on the forward strand.
TCGTGCTGGGGGTAGTGTTTCAGGGTTTTGGGCAGTGCAGTGGTGTTCGGGCAGTGTAGGGGGACGTGCTGGGGGTGGTGTTTTAGGGTTTAGGGCAGAGCAGTGGTGTTCGGGCAGAGTAGGGGGTTGTGCTGGCGGTGGTGTTTAGGGTTTAGGGCAGTGCAGTGGTATTCGGGCAGTGTAGGGGGTCATGCTGGGGATGGTGTTTCAGGGTTTAGGGCAGTGCAGTGGTGTTCGAGCAGTGTAGGGGGTCTTCCAGGGGGTGGTGTTTCAGGGTTTAGGGCAGTGCAGTGTTGTTCGGGCAGTGTAGGGGGACATGCAGGGGGTGGTGTTTCAGGGTTTAGGGCAGTGCAGTGGTGTTCGGGCAGTGTAGGGGGTCTTGCTGGGGGTGGTGTTTCAGGGATTAGGGCAGTGGTGTTCGGGCAGTGTAGGGGGTCTTGCTGGGGGTGGTGTTTCAGGGTTTAGGGCAGTGCAGTGGTGTTCGGGCAGTGTAGGGGGTCTTGCTGGGGGTGGTGTTTCAGGGTTTAGGTCAGTGCAGTGGTGTTCGGGCAGTGTAGGGGGTCTTGCTGGGGCTGGTGTTTCAGGGTTTAGGGCAGTGCAGTGGTGTTCGGGCAGTGTAGGGGGTCGTGCTGGGGCTGGTGTTTCAGGGTTTAGGGCAGTGCAGTGGTGTTCGGGCAGTGTAGGGGGTCTTGCTGGGGCTGGTGTTTCAGGGTTTAGGGCAGTGCAGTGGTGTTCTGGCAGTGTAGGGGGTCTTGCTGGGGCTGGTGTTTCAGGGTTTAGGGCAGTGCAGTGGTGTTCGGGCAGTGTAGGGGGTCATGCTGGGGGTGGTGTTTCAGGGTTTAGGGCAGTGCAGTGGTGTTCGGGCAGTGTAGGGGGTCCTGCTGGCGGTGGTGTTTCAGGGTTTACGGCAGTGGTGTTCGCGCAGTGTAGGGGTTCTTGCTGGGGGTGATGTTTCAGGGTTTAGGGCAGTGCAGTGGTGTTTGGGCAGTCTAGGGGGTCGTGCTGGTGGTGGAGTTTCAGGGTTTAGGGCAGTGCAGTGGTGTTCGGGTAGTGTAGGGGGTCATGCAGGGGGTGGTGTTTCAGGGTTTAGGGAAGTGCAGTGGTGTTAGGGCAGTGTAGGGGGTCGTGCTGGGGCTGGTGTTTCAGGGTTTTGGGCAGAGCAGTGGTGTTTGGGCAGTGTAGGGGGTCGTGCTGGGGGTGGTGTTTCAGGGTTTAGGGCAGTGATGTGGTGTTCGGGCAGTGTAGGGGGTCGTGCAGGAGGTGGTGTTTCAGGGTTTAGGGCAGTGCAGTGTTGTTTGGGCAGTGTAGGGGGTCATGCAGGGGGTGGTGTTTCAGGGTTTAGGGCAGTGCAGTGGTGTTCGGGCAGTGTAGGGGGTCTTGCTGGGGGTGGTGTTTCAGGGTTTAGGGCAGTGGTGTTCGGGCAGTGTAGGGGGTCATGCTTCAGGGTTTAGGGCAGTGCAGTGGTGTTCGGGCAGTGTAGGGGGTCGTGCAGGGTGTGGTGTTTCAGGGTTTAGGGCAGTGCAGTGGTGTTCGGGCAGTGTAGGGGGTCGTGCTGGGGGTGGTGTTTTAAGGGTTTAGGGCAGTGCAGTGCTGTTCGGGCAGTGTAGGGGGTCATGCTGGGGGTGGTGTTTCAGGGTTTAGGGCAGTGCAGTGGTGTTCGGGCAGTGTAGGGGGTCGTGCTGGGGGTGGTGTTTCAGTGTTTAGGACAGTGCAGTGGTGTTCGGGCAGTGTAGGGGGTCGTGCTGGGGCTGGTGTTTCAGGGTTTAGGGCAGTGTAGTGGTGTTCTGGCAGTGTAGGCAGTCGTGCTGGGGCTAGTGTTTCAGGGTTTTGGGCAGTGCAGTGATGTTCGGGCAGTGTAGGGGGTCATGCTGGGGGTAGTGTTTCAGGGTTTTGGGCAGTGCAGTGGTGTTCGGGCAGTGTAGGGGGACGTGCTGCGGGTGGTGTTTTAGGGTTTAGGGCAGAGCATTGGTGTTCGGGCAGAGTAGGGGGTCGTGCTGGTGGTGGTGTTTAGGGTTTAGGGCAGTGCAGTAGTGTTTGGGCAGTGTAGGGGGTCATGCTGGGGATGGTGTTTCAGGGTTTAGGGCAGTGCAGTGGTGTTCAGGCAGTGTAGGGGGTCGTGCAGGGGGTGGTGTTTCAGGGTTTAGGGCAGTGCAGTGTTGTTCGGGCAGTGTAGGGGGACATGCAGGGGGTGGTGTTTCAGGGTTTAGGGCAGTGCAGTGGTGTTCGGGCAGTGTAGGGGGTCTTGCTGGGGGTGGTGTTTCAGGGTTTAGGGCAGTGGTGTTCGGGCAGTGTAGGGGGTCTTGCTGGGGGTGGTGTTTCAGGGTTTAGGGCAGTGCATTGGTGTTCGGGCAGTATAGGGGGTCTTGCTGGGGGTGGTGTTTCAGGGTTTAGGGCAGTGCAGTGGTGTTCGGGCAGTGTAGGGGTTCTTGCTGGGGCTGGTGTTTCAGGGTTTAGGGCAGTGCAGTGGTGTTCGGGCAGTGTAGGGCGTCGTGCTGGGGCTGGTGTTTCAGGGTTTAGGGCAGTGCAGTGGTGTTCGGGCAGTGTAGGGGGTCTTGCTGGGGCTGGTGTTTCAGGGTTTAGGACAGTGCAGTGGTATTCTGGCAGTGTAGGGGGTCTTGCTGGGGCTGGTGTTTCAGGGTTTAGGGCAGTGCAGTGGTGTTCGGGCAAAGTAGGGGGTCGTGCTGGGGGTGGTGTTTCAGTGTTTAGGGCAGTGCAGTGGTGTTCGGGCAGTGTAGGGGGTCTTGCTGGCGGTGGTGTTTCAGGGTTTAGGGCAGTGGTGTTTGCGCAGTGTAGGGGTTCTTGCTGGGGGTGATGTTTCAGGGTTTAGGGCAGTGCAGTGGTGTTCGGGCAGTGTAGGGGTCTTGCTGGGGGTAGTGGTTCAGGGTTTAGGGCAGTGCAGTGGTGTTCGGGCAGTCTAGGGGGTCGTGCTGGTGGTGGAGTTTCAGGGTTTAGGGCAGTGCAGTGGTGTTCAGGTAGTGTAGGGGGTCATGCAGGGGGTGGTGTTTCAGGGTTTAAGGCAGTGCAGTGGTGTTAGGGCAGTGTAGGGGGTCGTGCTGGGGCTGGTGTTTCAGGGTTTTGGGCAGAGCAGTGGTGTTTGGGCAGTGTAGGCGGTCGTGCTGGGGGTGGTGTTTCAGGGTTTAGGGCAGTGCAGTGGTGTTCGGACAGTGTAGGGGGTCGTGCTGGGGCTGGTCTTTCAGGGTTTAGGGCAGTGCAGTGGTGTTCGGGCAGTGTAGGGGGTCGTGCTGGGACTGGTGTTTCAGGGTTTAGGGCAGTGCAGTGGTGTTCGGGCAGTGTAGGGGGTCGTGCTGGGGCTGGAGTTTCAGGGTTTAGGGCAGTGCAGTGGTGTTCAGGCAGTGTAGGGGTCGTGCTGGGGCTGGTGTTTCAGGGTTTAGGGCAGTGCAGTGGTGTTCGGGCAGTGTAGGGGGTCGTGCTGGGGCTGGTGTTTCAGGGTTTAGGGCAGTGCAGTGGTGTTCGGGCAGTGTAGGGGGTCATGCTGGGGCTGGTGTTTCAGGGTTTTGGGCAGAGCAGTGGTGTTTGGGCAGTGTAGGCGGTCGTGCTGGGGGTGGTGTTTCAGGGTTTAGGGCAGTGCAGTGGTGTTCGGGCAGTGTAGGGGGTCTTGCTGGGGCTGGTGTTTCAGGGTTTATGGCAGTGGTGTTTGTGCAGTGTAGGGGGTCTTGCTGGGGGTGATGTTTCAGGGTTTAGGGCAGTGCAGTGTGTAGGAGAGTAGGATCTGCTTCACATGGGTACCCCCACTTTTTGCTGATGCTTCACTGTTTTTCGACATTAGTCTGGCTGGGGCCCTGCTAATCAGAACCCCAGCCTAGCTGCTTCCTCTCTAAAATGGTTTCCATGTGCCTTAGGCACATCACTGATTGGAATCTGGAGTGCCCTTATAAGTCCCTAGTATATGGTATACTATGTACCAAGGGCATAGGTACCTCAGAGGCCTACCAGGGGCTGCAGCATGTATTATGCCACCCTGGAAGGCCATCCAAACTGACACCACAGGTCTGCTACTGCAGCCTGGGTAAGGTGGTGCATGCACCCCTTACTGTGATATAGGTTACCTATATCACTAAATACATACACACATATAAACCTTTAAGTCACTCCTAAGGCAGGCCTTATCAATCCTAAAGGCAGAGTGCATGGTTCCTATGTGAGAGGGTGCCCCTGCATGAGCAGGGCCCCTCTGCAGCGTTCGGAGACCCTTCTCTGATGCTGTTTGTAGTACAGCCTGACCATATACTCTTAAGCGCATTATAACCTCGCGTTAAATGCTAACTTTGGAATGGCTGCACCTAAACATGTCGTGTTTGGTGTCAAACATCTTGGAATACTACCCCCCCGCCAATTCTGGCGGCGGGGATAGCATTCCACCCTTCTAGAGGGAAAGACATGTTAACTCTGGCTAGCCCGGTAACTTCTTTCCAAAGCCCTGGCATCACAAAATGGATGCTGCTGCCACAGACACGAGTCTGGCCTCCTGCTGCTGGACGAAACTCCGGCAGGGGAGGCCTGGACAATAGGTTTCCTGTCCCAGGGAGGTGTGACCACCTCCCCAGACAGGATAATGTGTATTGGGGCTGGGCGGGAGCACTTTCGGGTGCTTTGAAGTCCTGCACTGGGGGCACATTTGGTGTCCCTGTGCATACCCCAGTTCAAACCGGATCAGGGGCTTGCAGCCCCTGCTTTGGTGTGAACTGGACAAAGGGAAAGGGGTGTAGCCACCCCTCTGCCCTGACCCACCCATAGGTGGGGCCACAGAGTAGTCCAACCCCTAAACTTGGTATAAGTATAGGAACCCAGTCCTTAGGACTTTAGATTATCCCTGGACGAAACTCTGAAACAGAATCCTGGACCTTCGACGCTCTACTCAAGATTAGAGGACAGAAGAATCTCCCTTGGGGTCAAGGAGTGACTCCCCTGCTTGGCAGGCACCAAAGACACATCTGTCCGGTCTGCATTTCTGAAGCTCCCATCGGACGCCGAAGTCTTTGCATCACCAGAGGTGGATTCTCTGACTTCTCCGAGGCTACCCTGAGTCCCCAGTAAAGCTGAGGCCCGTAGCTATCGTGGGTGACGTGAGACCGTGACCCCTGGACACTGAGCACAATTGCAAGTGCATCCTTTTCTGGGTCTCCCACGAAGTCGTGCTTTGGGCTCCCAGTAGCCCTAGCCTCCAGCACCAACTGCACCGAAGATCACTGGCCTCCACTCCACGAGTTTCCTGTGAGCCAGATCCACGTGCGACGTCTCAAGGCTCCTTTGCGGTCGCTAGCCCGTTGGCTAGTAGCTCTTAACGAAGGCCAATCTTTTTCTTCTTGGGCATCCTCGTTGCGCCAGGCCTGTCCTCACTTACCCTTGCTGGGTGAGTTCCCCAGACCTTGCTGGTCTGTACCATCGACGATCTACATCTTCATCGAGACTTGCCGTTGCCAAGGCTTGTTGGGTCCAATCCGGTCGCCGACACCTCAGCACTCGACAAACATTGTGTACCAGCCCGAATCCTGCTCCTGGTTACCGATAACTCCTCCTGGACCTCGTGGCTGAAGAGTCAAGACGACCATCAACGCACCTGAAGCACTCGACATCGGTGGGCATCTGTCCATCACCTTCCTGGTCACTGGCTAGTGACCCAGACTCTGTCCCCTCTGCTTTCAGGTTCTTCAGATCTCCGATCCACTCTTGGATCCACCCGGACACTTTCCACTTGGTCGCCAGCAGCACTTTGCAGCAGATCGCTATTCAAATCGACGACGAAACCCGACCCCGAAAGGCACCTATGCACCCGGCTTCCCTGGGTGAGGTAACACGAGTACTCCGGTGCTCCCGTGGGTAGAGACTCTTCAAAGTACTAGTTCTCAAAGGGTTTGCTCCAAGTCCTCCTTTAAGTGTCCCTTTTCTTTAATTTCCTGATCGCGACTTTCTCCATAGAAGTCAACGGCGTATCGCGGTTGTGTATTTACACTGCACGCGTCCCCCGTGGGTCCCCTGTGTCACTACCTTGGGTGGTTCCTTGTGGTCCAAGCACTTCTAGAGGCTCTAGGCCTAGTGTCTAGTTCAGTCGTGGTTCTTATACCACTTTATTGGTATATGGTTTGGTACGCCCCTAGGGCCCAAACGTGTATTTGTGCTATTACTGTGTTTAAATAACTTCTAACTTATGTACTTCAAACTCTAGCCTCATAAAGAGACTAGAGGGGTGTGTTTAGCAATAAATACATATATTCTGAATATATACCTGGTGTGGTGCTCTTTCATTTGGTCACTCAAGAGATTATAGACTGGTAAAACAAGCTGCTTTACATTCCTTCAAGACTTAGCCTGAAGGCTGCTCTCCATAGCTACCACTAGGATAGCTTTCAATAAGGTTGTCTTTAACCTATCTCCAATAAGGGGTTGTTTGGACTGGTGCAAGGTGCCCACTATAATTAGTGGACAGCATATACCAGGCCAACTTCTCACATTGGTGGCAGCGGTGGGATTCCAGCTTGCTATTGTTTTACCAGATAATCTCAATTGAATTGATCAACTGAAAACCACTAAAGGTACCTAAGGTACATATAATTTAAGCTTAGAATACAGTAAGTTCTACTGAACTTAGAGTTGTGTGTTAAGGGATAGCACACCCTTTCTACAACTCAAGAGAGTTTAGTAGGCCACACTAGAGTAGGTAGTGCATACACCACACCACACTAGTAATGTCTTTAAAGGTAGGATCTAGAGAATCCTTACCAGAAGCCACTGAGCTTCTTCCCTCCAAGTATGATACCCTCCCATTCTTGGAATTGAGAGCATTATGTAACTTGAGGAAATTAAGGACAGGCCAAAGTCCCACCACCCAACACCTTAAAGAGTTGTTGGTGGCTTATGACCTTAGTAAGCCCTTGAGGACTGAAGGGTAGGAGCTGAGGGTGGGGCAGAAGATGAGGAAGGGGCCAGGGGTACCAATACCCCCAGCCCCCCCTCTGAAACTGGCCAGGAGGGTGATAATGACCCTGACCTGGATAACCCAATCCCTCCCGTGGAAGATGAAGAGGATGATCAGGATGATGCCCTCTTTGTCCCCCAGGAAGGATTATGAGTGTGCCCAGAAAGTCTAGATCTCCTTCTCAGGAGTCTAACCACTCTGGCACCTCAATAGGGAGCTCTGTCTCATCTCATAGGAGGGAATCCTCTCATGAGAGGAGAACAAGGCTGATTCAATATGAGGAAGCTCAGCTTGAACTCAGAAGGAAGCAAGTAGCCTTAGACAGGGAGTCCCTAGATCTCTTTAGAGAGAAAAGAAAGTTGGGACTAGAGTCCCATGGTGTCAGCCATGTCCCTAGAGATAGGGAAAGGTCCTATGACCATAGGAACCTGAGCAAGATTGTCCCTCCCTATCAGAATGGGGATGACATCCACAAGTGGATAACTGCTCTAGAGAGGGCCTGTAAAGTACAGAAGGTCCCTCAGGAGCAGTGGGCAGAAATCTTGTGGCTCTCCTTTGCAGACAAAGGTAGAGATAAGCTCCTCACTGTTAGAGAGGAGGATGCTGATAATTACAAGGTCTTGAAGAGTGCTCTTATTGATGGGTTTGGCCTAACCACTGAACAGTACAGGTTGAAGTTCAGAGATACCCAAAAGCACAGACTCAAGACTGGGTAGACTATGTGGATTGTTCTGCCAAAGCTCTGGAAGGCTGGTTGATGGGCAGTAAGGTGTGTGACTTCTCAGGATTGTACAATCTGATAATGAGGGAGCAGATTCTTAATAACTGTCAAAATCAGCTGTTGCATCAATACCTGGTAGACTCTGATCTGACCTCTCCACAAGAATTGGGAAAGAAGGCAGACAAATGGGTCAGAACCAGGGTGAAGCAGAAGGTACAGAACCAAGGTGGGGAAACCAAGAAGCAAGATGCTAAGAACTCTGAAAAGGGTGGGGAGAAGGGTAAAGATCAAACGTCTTCATCAGGCCCCCAAAAATCTTCTTCAGGTGGGGATTCACAGTCTACCAAAGAGAAAGGCCAAAGAAAACCATGGTGCAAGGTCTGTAAGCAAAAGACCCACTGGACCAGTGATTGCACCAAGTCCAAAGACTCAAGTCCAGCACCCACCAATGCCCCTAAGGCACCTGTTCCCCCTAGTACAGTTGGTGGGAGTGCTCCAGCCAAGGGTTTAGTAGGGTTCACCCTGGGTACTGAGTTGGGCTCTGACCTAGTCAGAGAACTGACTCAGGCTGTGTTAGTCTGTGATGGAGGCATGGATGTGACCTCCTATGTGAGTCCCAGTAATCTGGGCAAGTACAGACAACAGCCTTTAATCAATGGACGTGACGCTTTGGCATTTAGGGACACAGGGGCAAGTGTCACAATGGTGACACAAGACCTTGTGCATCCTGGGCAAGTTATACTTGGTGAGATGTACCAAGTGACCAATGCTAGCAATGTCAGAACAGACCATACTCTGGCAGTTGTTAACTTCTCCTGGGGAGGGGTAACTGGCCTTAAGAAGGTTGTGGTAAGTGCAAACCTACCAGTCGAATGCTTGCTTGGCAATGACTTAGAGACTTCTGCTTGGGCAGAAGTGGAGCTCAGGACCCATGCACAAATGCTGGGGATCCCTGCAGATGTGTTTGCTGTGACCAGGTCACAAGCCAAAATGTCTAGCACTGAACAGGCCTTGGATCCTGGAAGAATGGACCAAGTGCCTTCCAAGAGGAGGAGTAGTAGGGTTAAGGCAGTGCCTTCCCCCTTGGCTCAGGAGGAAGATCAGTCCCTTGAGGGGGATGATCTCAGTCCTGAAGAAGGAACTGTCCCAGAGGAACTTGAACCTGACCAGGTTGAGTTCTTGGGGACAGGGGGACCTTCTAGGGCAGATCTGAGCCAGGAGCAGCAGAGCTGCCCCTCCCTTGAACCCCTCAGACAGCAAGCTGCTGCTGAGGCTGCTGGGAAAGCTAGTGGTCCCCATACAGTGTATTGGGATGATGGACTCCTGTACTCAGAGAGTAGAGACCCCAAGCCTGGTGCTACCAGGAGGTTGGTTATACCTCTGAAGTTCAGGGGCTTCCTATTGACCCTAGCCCATGATATTCCCTTGGCAGGTCACCTGGGCCAGAACAAGACTTGGGACAGAATTGCCCCTCACTTTCACTGGCCCCACATGTCTGAAGACACCAAGGAGTTTTGTCGCTCCTGTGTAACCTGCCAGGCCAGTGGCAAGGCAGGTGGCACTACAAAGGCCCCCTGATACCACTACCTGTGGTGGGGGTGCCCTTTGAAAGGGTAGGGATTGACATTGTTGGTCCCATGGATCCCCAAACAGCATCTAGGCACAGGTTTATCCTGGTGGTAGTGGATCATGCCTCCAGGTACCCAGAAGCTATTCCCCTCAGGACCACTACAGCACCTGTGGTGGCAAGGGCCCTCCTGGGAATTTTCTCAAGAGTGGGCTTTCCTAAGGAGGTAGTATCAGACAGGGGTGCTAACTTCATGTCTGGGTACTTAAAAGCAATGTGGAAGGAGTGTGGAGTGACTTATAAGTTCACCACACCCTATCACCCACAATGCAATGGTTTAGTTGAGAGATTCAACAAAACCTTGAAGGGCATGATTAAAGGGCTCCCAGAAAAGCTTAGGCGAAGATGGGACATACTCTTGCCCTGCCTTTTATTTGCATATAGGGAGGTGCCTCAGAAGGGGGTTGGTTACAGCCCTTTTGAACTTCTGTTTGGCCACCCTGTGAGGGGTCCACTGTGCTTGGTGAAGGAAGGATGGGAGTTACCTCTCAAGCCCCCAAAGCAAGACGTAGTGGACTATGTACTTGGTCTCCGCTCCCGGATGGCTGAGTATATGAAAAAGGCAACCAAAAACCTTGAGGCTAGCCAGGAACTTCAAAAGGCCTGGCATGACCAAAAGGCTGTTCTGACTGTTTACCAGCCAGGACAGAAGGTGTGGGTGTTGGAGCCAGTGGCCCCAGCAGCTCTCCAAGACAAATGGAGTGGACCCCACACTATTGTTGAGCAGAAGGGTGAGGTTACCTACTTAGTAGACCTAGGAACACCCAGGAGTCCCCACAGGGTTCTCCATGTCAACAGGTTAAAACCATATGTGGACAGGGCAGACATGGGCTTGCTCATGGCTACTGATGAAGGGCAGGAGGAAGAGAGTGACCCACTCCCTGACCTGCTCTCACAGAACCCTGACGATGGGTCAGTAGATGGTGTAGCCTTGGCAGGCAGCCTCACTACCCAGCAACAAACTGATTGTAGACAAGTCCTCAATCAGTTTAGACATATGTTTTCACTGACACCCAGTCAGACCACCTGGTGCACTCATGAAGTGGACACTGGGGACAGTCTGCCTATTAAAAATAAGATTTATAGGCAACCTGACCATGTCAGGGACTGTATCAGGACTGAAGTCCAGAAAATGTTGGAGTTGGGAGTTATTGAACCCTCAGATAGCCCTTGGGCTAGTCCAGTGGTCCTTGTGCCAAAACCTCACACCAGTGGTGGAAAAAGAGAGATGAGGTTTTGTGTGGACTACAGGGGTCTCAATGCAGTCACTAGGACTGATGCCCATCCAATACCAAGGGCAGATGAGCTCATAGATACTTTGGCCTCAGCCAAATATCTCAGCACATTTGACTTGACAGCTGGCTACTGGCAGATCAGACTAGCTGATACTGCAAAGCCCAAAACAGCATTCTCAAACCCTAGTGGGCATTATCAATTTGTGGTGATGCCCTTTGGTCTGAAGAATGCACCTGCCACTTTCCAGAGGTTGGTGAATACAGTTCTCACAGGTCTGGAAGCCTATAGTGCAGCATATCTAGATGATATTGCTGTCTTTAGCTCCACCTGGGAGGATCACCTGGTCCACCTCAGGAATGTTTTACAGGCCCTGCAAAAGGCAGGCCTGACTATCAAGGCCACTAAGTGCCAGATAGGGCAGAGTCAGGTTGTGTACCTGGGCCACCTTGTGGGTGGAGGCCAGGTTCAACCTTTGCAGAGCAAGATCCAGACTATCATGGACTGGACTGCTCCCACTACCCAGACTCAGGTGAGAGCCTTCTTAGGCCTGACTGTGTACTATAGGAGATTTGTCAAGGGGTATGGATCAATAGTGACACCCCTGAATGACTTAACTTCTAAGAAAATGCCCAAAAAGGTTCAGTGGACAGTTAGCTGTCAAAAGGCATTTGATGACCTGAAGCAGGCCATGTGCACTGCTCCCATTCTACAGAGTCCTGATTACTCCAAGAAGTTAATTGTTCAAACTGATGCATCTGAATTGGGGGTAGGGGCTGTACTGTCACAATTGAATGAAGAAGGTCAGGATCAGCCAGTAGCTTTCATTAGCAGAAGGCTGACCCCTAGAGAGAAACGTTGGTCAGCCATAGAGAGGGAGGCCTTTGCTGTGGTCTGGGCTCTGAAGAAGTTGAGGCCATACTTGTTTGGTACACACTTCCTGGTTCAGACAGACCATAAGCCCCTCTTATGGCTAAAACAAATGAAGGGTGAAAACCCCAAACTGCTTAGGTGGTCCATTTCACTACAGGGGATGGACTTTACAGTGGAACATAGACCTGGGAGTAACCATGTCAATGCAGATGGACTCTCTAGGTACTTCCACTTAGAACATGAAGACTTAACTGGGCAAGGTTAGTTTAATGTCCCTACGTTTGGGGGGGGTTGTGTAGGAGAGTAGGATCTGCTTCACATGGGTACCCCCACTTTTTGCTGATGCTTCACTGTTTTTCGACATTAGTCTGGCTGGGGCCCTGCTAATCAGAACCCCAGCCTAGCTGCTTCCTCTCTAAAATGGTTTCCATGTGCCTTAGGTGTAGGAAGGTGGAATCTGACTATATGGTTGCCCCCACTTTTTTTATGGTGTTTTGCTGGTTTATGGCTTAGTTGGACTGGGATCCTGCTATTCAGGGCCCCAGTCTATCTGCTTTCTCTGTAAAATGGTTTCCATGTGCCTTAGGCACATCTCTGATTGGAATCTGGAGTGCCCTTATAAGTCCCTAGTATATGGTATACTATGTACCAAGGGCATAGGTACCTCAGAGGCCTACCAGGGGCTGCAGCACGTATTGTGCCACCCCTGGAAGGCCATCCAAACTGACACCACAGGTCTGCTACTGCAGCCTGGGTAAGGTGGTGCATGCACCCCTTACTGTGATATAGGTTACCTATATCACTAAATACATACACACATATAAACCTATAAGTCACTCCTAAGGCAGGCCTTATCAATCCTAAAGGCAGAGTGCATGGTTCCTATGTGAGAGGGTGCCCCTGCATGAGCAGGGCCCCTCTGCAGCATTCGGAGACCATCTCTGATGCTGTTTGTAGTGCAGCCTGACCATATACTCTTAAGCGCATTATATCCTCGCGGTAAAATGCTAACTTTGGAATGGCTGCACCTAAACATGTCGTGTTTGGTGTCAAACATCTTGGAATACTACCCCCCCGCCAATCCTGGCGGCGGGGGTAGCATTCCACCCTTCTAGAGGGAAAGACATGTAACTCTGGCTTACCCGGTAACTTCTTTCTGAAGCCCTGGCATCACAAAATGGATGCTGCTACCACAGACACAAGTCTGGCCTCCTGCTGCTGGACGAAACTCCGGCAGGGGAGGCCTGGACAATAGGTTTCCTGTTACAGGGAGGTGTGACCACCTCCCCAGACAGGATAATGTGTATTGGGGCTGGGTGGGTGCACTCTTAGAGTGCTTTGAAGTCCTGCACTGGGGGAGCAAAAGGCTCCTCTGTGCATATGCCAGTTCAAACCAGCTCAGGGGCTACCTGCCCCTGCTCTGGCACGAAACTGGACAAAGGGAAGTGGGTGTAGCCACCCCCTCCCTTGACCCTCCCATAGGTGGGGTCATAGAGTTAGTCCCGCCCTGTTTTACTGGTTAAAATGGGGAACCCTTGCCACAGCAAGTTTAGATTATACCTGGACGAAACTCTGACACAGAATCCTGGACCTTCGACGCTCTACGACAAGATTAGAGGACTGAAGAATCTCCCTTGGGGTCAAGGAGTGACTCCCCTGCTTGGCAGGCACCAAAGAAGCATCTGTCCGGTTCGCATTACTGAAGCTCCCGTCGGACGCCGAAGTCATCGCATCACCAGAGGTGGATTCTCAGACTTCCCCGAGGCTACCCTGAGTCCCCAGCAAAGCTGAGGCCCGTGGCTATCGTGGGTGACTTGAGACCGTGACCCCTGGACACCAAGCACACTTGCAAGTGCACCATCTTCTGGGTCTCCCAAGAAGTCGTGCTTTGGGCTCCGAGTAGCCCTAGCCTCCAGCACTACCTGCACCGAAGATCACTGGCCCCCACTCCACGAGTGTCCTGTAAGCCAGCTCCACGTGCAGCGTCACAAGGCTCCTTCGCGGTCGCTAGCCCGTTGGCTAGTAGCCCTTAACGAAGGCCAATCTTTTCTTTGCTTGGCATCCTGGTTGCTCCAGGCCTGCCCTCACTTACCCTCGCTGGGTGAGTTCCCCAGACCTTGCGGGTCTGCACCATCGACGATCTACATCTTACTCGAGACTTGCCGTTGCCAAGGTTTGTTGGGTCCAATCCGGTCGCTGACACCTCAGCAATCGACAGACATCGAGCACCAGCCTGAATCCTGCTCCTGGTTGCCGACAACGCCTCCTGGACCTCGTGGCTGAAGAGTCAAGATGACCGTCACCGCACCTGAAGCACTCGACATCGGTGGGCATCTGTCCATCGCCTTCCTGGTCACTGGCTAGTGACCCAGACTCTGTCCCCTCTGCTTTCAGGTTCTTCAGAACTCCGATCCACTCTTGGATCCACCCGGACACTTTTCTCCTGGTCGCCAGCAGCACTTTGCAGCAGATCGCCATACGAAACGACGACGAAACCCGACCCCGAAAGGCACCTATGCACCCGGCTTCCCTGGGTGAGGTAACACGAGTACTCCGGTGCTCCCGTGGGTAGAGACTCTTCAAAGTCCTAGATCTCAAAGGGTTTTGTCCTAGTCCTCTTTTAAGTGTCCCTTTCCTCTATTTTCCCGATCCCGACTTTCTCCATAGAAGTTAACAGCGTATCGCGGTTGTGTATTTACACTGCACGCGTCTCCCGTGGGTCCCCTGTGTCACTACCTTGGGTGGTTCCTTGTGGTCCAAGCACTTCTAGAGGCTCTAGGCCTAGTGTCTAGTTCAGTCGTGGTTCGCATACCACTTTATTGGTATATGGTTTGGTACGCCCCTAGGGCCCAAACGTGTATTTGTGCTATTACTGTGATTTAAGATCTTATAACCTATGTACTTCGAACTCTAGCCTCATAAAGAGACTAGAGGGGTGTGTTTAGTAATAAATACATATATTTTGAATATATACCTGGTGTGGTGCTCTTTCATTTGGTCACTCAAGAGATTATAGACTGGTAAAACAAGCTGCTTTACATTCCTTCAAGACTTAGCCTGAAGGCTGCTCTCCATAGCTACCACTAGGATAGCTTTCAATAAGGTTGTCTTTAACCTATCTACCATAAGAGTCGATTTGGACTGGTGCAAGGTGCCCACTATAATTAGTGGACAGCATATGCCAGG
>CAWUFW010023298.1:0-78183 GCA_963921515.1 Calotriton arnoldi
CTTTTAAACCACACTATTATGCTGCATCTTCACCATTCTACTACTACTACTCACAGTGTTGAGCCTACAACATAAAAAGCAACAACACCTCTTTGTTATACATCATGCACCTTCAAATGTATAAGACATATGAAAATAAATATACAAGTAGAGACATACTTGTGACAGAAGTCCATGTACACCTTAAAACTTAACAGACTCCACTTCAAATTTTAAACAAACACCTAAAATTATGCGGTATACTACAAATGTACATATCCACACACTAAAACAAACTACCATAATCACTAATCCATCTTCCAATATACACATATTACTAAACAAAATCAATTTCTTACAACATCTAACTACAATATAACAAACTACAATACACATCTCTACATTTAATAATATGTTTCAAACATCACAGTTCTTGAATAACTCACATTCCAAATTGATTTGTAGAATATGAAATATCAGAAACTCATAAAAGATTTTCTTAGGCACACAATCAATGCAATGCACCTCTCTCAATAAGGTAAAACCAGTAATGGCAAACTTTCCCTCTCTTTCTCCACACAAATAGATGTAAGTAACAAATCACATTGCTTCCTACATAATTTCAAATTGTAAAACACATTTCTATTGGTTAGACATATTAACCCTTACCAACTGACTGCTAAAAGTGCCCAAACTGATTCTTGAATTTTTTTGGAGTCGCGATTCCTCCGTGCACCAACGCAATGGAGCCCCAAATCCATACGGGAGTTCAAAAATATATTACAAATAAAAATACCACTATTTTTTAATAACACACCACTTCTAAATATAGTACTGACTTGGGAAATCTTACTTTAATAACATAAAACTTATATATAAATTACAATTCCACATTTTAAAACCTCAGATAACATTCAACCCTTCCCCCCTTCTGCCTAATGCCAGTTTCCATAGCAACAGTTCATGGAACATTGAAGTGAACTGTCAGGTCACAAGTTCACCATATCTTCAAGTTCAGCACACAAGCTTACAAATGCAAACAGCAGGTGTGGTTGACATTTGCAAAATATGACCTTATCCTATCTACTGTACCTTTCAAATATTTTTTACTAACCAATAAGAAACATGCTTTTTAAAGAAAGTAACATGCACCTTATTTTTGAGTGTACAATCTTCTTAAACAGCCAATCAATTCTCTACTTTTTAAAAAACAGCATGTTCTCCACAATTTTAGATACCTCTCATTCTATCAACTGACTACCTCAGCTACAGACATCTTTTCATTCCTTCCAGACATCCCTTCAAGATGCTTACAGTGTGAATTGTTGGACACAGCTATGTTTTCTGGTGCAAAAGGTATGCTGAACGCAGAGGTATTGACAAAGACCTAGCGTTGCAAAATGTAGATATTAAATGGATTGCACAGAGAGGATTAAAGTGGCACCAATTGATGCCTTTGGTTAAAACCTTTTTGCATGTCCAACCCCTGACCTCATGATTGTGCACTGTGGTGGCAATGACCTAGGCACATTGACTGGGGTAGGTCTGAAAATGCTCATGAAGGACACCTTTGCACAATTGATGTTGCTTTTACCTCAAACTGTCTTTGTTTACTCTAATATATGCCAAAGACAGAAATGGAAGTGGTCAAATCAATTCTGTCCACAGATTGAAAAAGCTAGGAAAAATGTCAATAAAGCTGTTTCTGCATACCTCAGAGATCATAGAATGGGGTCCATCTACAATAACAATCTACGTTTTGATATGGATGACATCTACAGAAGTGATGGAGTACACTTCACAGATCAAGGAAACAGAGTCTTTCTCAACAACCTAAAGCTCTGCATCCGCACTTACATGTAGCTACAACAAACTCATAATGAACACAAGGGCTCTTTTTAGAGCCTCCCTATAACATAGTAGTGAATGGAAAAAAAAATTCACATACATTTAAAAAAAAGGTTTTTGTGGATTCGCGCACCCGACGCAAATCTGCAAAAGCATGAATTCAATGTACTACAACACAATATACTTTTCAAGTTTAACTATTAATTTTTAATTTGATATATTTTTATCAAATCTATCAATTGTAATCTTGTCATTAACTTCAATCACAGTACCTCTTTAAAACAACTTCACAAATACAACACTACCTTCTAAATTATATACTACTAAATTATTTATTTAAGGTGAATTCGCGAATCCAACGCGACGTTACACGGGGGCTGCGCTGAGAGCAGTGTTGGGGTCGCGACTCCAAACTCGAAAGAAAAAAAAACACCCCACTACCATTATTCGGTATTCGCCCCGGGGACCCCATCCCCCGGGTCCTGCCACCATTTATTTTTGTTAAAAAAATTATGGAGGGGGACCGTGTGGTCCCCCTCCTAAGGCCAATAATGGCCCCGGGAACCCCATCCCCCGGGGCATTGCCTCTTTTAAAAAATGTTTTTTTTTTAATACTACGGAAGGGGGGCCACATGGCCCCCCTTTCCAGGGCCACTTTTGGCCCCGGGGACCCCATCCCCGGGGCCCGGCCTTATTTATATATTATTTTTACTTTAAAAATTACAAAAGGGAGGGGGGCCGCGTTGCCCCCCTTCCCTGGGCCACTTCTAGCCCCGGGGACCCCATCCCCTGGGGCCTGGCCTCAGCGTTGGGGACCGTGCGGGGAGCCCCAATGCCCCCACGGTCCCTGCCGGCTCCCCCCCTCCTGCGAGAGCTGACATTGCTTTTGGGCAAGGGGAGCTGCTAACATGCAACCGAGTCACAAAATGGCTGCCAACACATTCTGGTTTGGAGTGTTGGCAGCCAATTAGAATGAAGCTCGTGCTCGGGAGGATTCGCGAATCCTCCTCGGTGCTCAGATATATAAAGTTTTATTTTTTGAATTTCTCAGCAACTACTGAACGGGTTTACACCATGTTAAAAAAGGTCGCTTTCTGGACCAAGACCTACCTTTTTGCCAAATTTGATGTAATTCCGTTCAGCAGTTTGGGCTGTAGCCGTGTCTAAAGTTCCTATGGAAATTTAAATTGGGAAAATGCGTTTTGGGACTCCCCTTTTTTCTCGGCTCCTGCTTGACGAATCACCCCGAAACTTTCAAGACATGAGCTGACCTGAGTGAACCATTAGTTTTAAAAATTTCGCGAAGATTCGTCAAACGGCACCAAAGATATTGGCAAAAGAAAAAACGCTTTTTGAATAGAAACAAGGTACTAACTATAACTGCCTACTGGCAACCGCCAGTAGGTAATGTATGTATGTATATATTTATATATACTACCTACTGCCAGTCACCAGTAGGTAGCTATTGTTAGGACCTAGTTTCCATAGCAAAAGTGTTTTTTTGCCTATATCTTTGGCGCCATTTGACAAACCATCACCATATTTTCCCCAACAATCTGATGCTCATTTCAACTGCTCTGTGGAAAGTTTTGGGGTGGTCCAACAAGCAAGGGTCGAGAAAAAAGGGGAGTCTCCCAAAACACATTTTCCCCATGTTAATTACCATAGAGATTTTGAACATGACTGCAGCTCGAACTGCTAAACGGAATTACACCTAATTTGGCAGAAAACTAGCTCTTGGCGTGCTTTTTATTATATGGTGTAAATCCATTCAGTAGTTTCAGAGATATTAACTGAAATCCAATTTGTATTTCAAGGGCCACTGAATCTCCGCAGATCCACCTGTGGTGGATCTGAAGCCCTGCGCACCAAAACAGGGCCCTGATTGCCTGGCCGCAACTTCACAGAAAAGATGCGTCCACCATTTTATATGTCGGGAAACGGTCCATGGAGTTGAAAGCAGCATGTAAAACAGATGAAGTCAGGGTAGAGTGACCCTGACCCTATGGGTGAGTTATAAATGAGGTGAAAGCATGTTTAATGGGCAGTAAAATGGCCGCAAACGTGGTCAATTGAAAAATCTGCGGAGCTGTCATGAGGCTCAGCGTGGCCCCATGTAAATTTGTGAATCGTGCCCTGAAGTTACACTAGGGCCATGCTGAGCATCACAGAGGATTTGAGGATTCACAGAAAAACCCAACCAAATTGGGCTTCCTTACAGGAAGCATGGAATAGGTGAAAGAAATACTGACCATTTAGAAGTGGTATAACAAAAAAGAAAAATGAGAGGAATGCTGTGATTTGTTAACTAGAGCGGCATAAGTAAGAGCACATGCTGACTGGTAGCCATTTTACCTGCTTTACTACTGAGAGACGAGGTGGTGTGCAGGATTTCTGACTGGACATTAGGAATGAAAACAGATGTGATCAGAGATAGAAATAATATTGGAAGAATAGCACATAGCTTTTACAGGTAT
Organism: Calotriton arnoldi; assembly: GCA_963921515.1. Taxonomy (NCBI): domain Eukaryota; kingdom Metazoa; phylum Chordata; class Amphibia; order Caudata; family Salamandridae; genus Calotriton; species Calotriton arnoldi. The sequence goes on from CAWUFW010023298.1 coordinate 4,305, forward strand.
GTTAATTAGGTTGTAGTAGAAAAAAGTATATTTAGATAAAACATTGTGAGTGTATGTAAGCTGAAAAGAAAAAATGTGTCCCTTCAAGAGTAAATAGAAGGGAGCTTAGATGAGAACATGAACTAAAAATACAGTGAGCAGGAAAGGTGAAAGAGAAATTGCTTTACTGACAGTATAAAATTCGATTTGGGTGTTTGCTTACAGTATGTAATTTAATAGTATGTAATTTGCACACAATCACACAGTCATGCTAGTACTTACATATCCAGTTACACTCCCACGAAAGCTCTTATGTATCCACCACTCATATAGCCAGACAGTGACTGCAGCACTCAAGTCACCCAATCATAAAATCATTCATACACCCATTTACTCATCTATATGTCCAAGTTTGATTAATAGTTCACCCTTAGAGCCTAGGAGGACATGCACTAAATGCAATCTGCACCACAAGAAGAATTTAAAATGGACTACTTCAGCACTCTTGAAAAGGGAGAGCCCTGATTGTAGTTGACCTCAGAATCAGGCCCCCAAAGGCTAGTGGATTTCAGAAGGAGAGAGAGAGGAGTGGAGAAATGAGTGGGTAAAGTATCCAGAAGAGAGAGAGGATTTATCTATTGGATATCATACAGGAAGTACTGTCTCCTCCCAAACCCAGTCCCCTGAGGACGTCAATGATAGGCAAACTGAGTGGGACTTGAGGCCACAGCTGGGCTAGCAGGGTGCAGAGTAGAGAAAAGCTGAGGCTAAGATAACCTTTGAGTAGAAAAGGCTCCTGATGGCTGGAGTGTTGAGGAGGCACACTTAAAGGCCAAATAGGTATTAGACCCTAGTTGAAAATGTGTGAGCACCCCTATGGTGTCCAATGCAGAAGAAAGAGTTTGTATATTCAGACACTTGGTGCCTGAATTTAAGGAGGAGTTTGATATAGACAGGTTATTTCTTGCATAAGAAGTAGCTGTAGTGGTACCTAGTATCTCTTAGGAGGATTGTAGAGGTGCCTTTGAAGCCATATTCATGGTGATGGGATGGACAACATACTGGCTCTAGAGCAGGGGGAGAGATTATGGTATCCCACTATAAAGGAGGTCCTTGCCAGTAAGTATGAATTAACTCCAGAGGAGTGCAGGTTGAAATTCAGTGTTAGCTAGAAACTGTGTAACTACTACTGTGAGGATTTTGTGGGGTAGTTTTGAAATGTTTGTTGAAAGTACTGTTGTTTTTAAGAAGGTGTTTCTAACAGTTTTATACTTTTTCTTTTTTCAAAGAGGACTGAGAAGAATCAACTTAAGGAACCTTTTCTCCAGACACTTATTTGAGTTCTTTTAGCCTGTTTCATCTGATACAGTTCAATGGCATCCCCATATTCATTTTTAAATATACTAAATGGATACTGTAATGCTCATATATTTCTTTGGATCTACTTCTGTCCACTTTTTCAAACTGTCCACTGTAGGCAGCAATTCTTCCATCATGCAACTTCCATGTTAGAGAACATCTACATCTTTATAGTACACATTATTGTGTTTAAGATATAATGTAGCTATCTTCACCTTATTTACATCCATTAGTTCCTGCCAGATTTTTTTTTTTTTTTATGGGCACACCATTCACTAGAATAACAAGTGGTCTTCCAAATCTGTCTCTACCCCCACAGATACAATATAGTGTTTCAAATCTAAAGGAAAATACACAACTGTACTTTTAAGCCCTTTCAGAAGCTCAATAGATGATACCTTTAATGTTAGAACTTGCTTCTTTCAGAAAGTAATATAAGTGATCCCATGGATATTCTGCACAGCTCAGGGTTAGAAACCAAACTAGTATTACTAGTGTTCACAACATGTACTTATTCTCCCAATATTTCCAGAAGTAAAGTAAATGGCAGCACAGCAAGTACATGGGTGGGGTCCTACTGTATCAATTTAATCCTGGCAAATAATACAAACACTACTACACTCCCATTTATACATAGAATCATGTTTACACCTTCCTTGTACCTCTTCACTTATTTCTTTCTCAACATTTCTAGGAATCATCTCTTCTTTTCCTATGGTGCTACTTTTTGTTGTACAAGTTCAAGATTCGGTGTTTTTCTGTATTTGTAAATAGCTAAATACGTTATCTTATGCTTGTTTGTTAATTGTTTGGTTTAAACTGTATTGTAATATGTTAGAAATATGCTTGTAAAGTTATAAATATATTTATTATTAAGTTAATTTAAGGGTCACAAACACCCCCATAAATGTACTCACTCACCTTTACAGTCATTCACACATGTACAGTAGTAGGGAAAATGGAGGATCACAAGATATTTTACAGCTGCAAACATGTTGCATTTCACACAGTGAGTAATCACCTCACTCAAATATTCACAGGCTGCTGGTATTCGGATGACTGCAGCCGATGAACGTTCTCCCAAGGGTGCTCTGGTGGTAGATTATTCTGCTGCACTCAATCAGTTGTACACCTTTTCATGAATTGCTTTTAAATGCTTCCAATTGGAACTTGTCCCATGTGAATACTTCTTGGCAGTGTTGCTGGGTAACTGTATGCCCCAAATATTACACTGCACATATTTAGCTGTTACCTTTTTTGCCCCAGAAGGTATAGTAAACTTCTCCCAAACATCACCTTCTTTTGTGCTGTTGTAGAGATATATATTCAGGCTTTTTAAGTGATTGTGTAAAAAACTATATTCGAAAATAGTTAATAATAGTTAAATAAGTTGTGTTATGCTTATTTGTTTATTTGTAGTGAGCGCAATCCACAGTGCTCCTTAATTGAAATGAGATAGTGTGCAGATTTGTTTTTTTCTACAATCTTTCATAGTTTTTTCCCCCACTGTTCAATGATATGTACTTAAAAAGTACATTGTTTACGGTGTATGAGTAAACAAGCTGAGGACAGTAAAAAAGGGAAATTAAAATGCTAATTTATATAAATTCATACCTTTTTCAATATGAGAAATGTCTAGTTATTTCTTAGTTATGTCCTTATGCATTGTTGAAATTGTAAGTTACTTTTGTAATTTTATTAATTGTAAAACTAATAAATATTTCAGTTTTTTTCTTTTTATGCAGTTCAATGGCACCATCTATTGGGATAATGTGCTTTACTAATTAGTTCTTGCACTGGTGTTCAATAACGATTGCTACAGTTACTAACACACTTAGGCACACATCAGAACAGCAACTCACACACCCAGGTACACACAGACAGAGGTGCTATCAGAGACAGGCTCACATTGACACACGTAGACACACATCACAGTCAATAACATGCACAATTACACACTGATACAGCCACTGACACATCCAGCCAAACACCGATGCATCCAATAACAAACCCAGGTGCACACTGACACACCCAGGGACATACTAGTGCAGACACTCACACACCCAGGCATGCAGCAATGAAGATCCTGACCCAGGCAGCCAAAATACTAATGCATCCAATAACACACCAGACACACACTGATGCACACACTCAGGGACTTTTCAATGCAGACACTAACATACACAGGCATAGACACTGAGACACCCAGCCAAATAGCAATGTATCCAATAACACACTCAGGTACAGTCTGATGCATACACTGAGACACCCAGTGACTTAACAATGCAGACACTGTCACACCCATGCATACAACAATGCAGACAGCGTCACATCTATCCAAACACTAATGCATCCAATAAGACACCCAGTCATACACTCATGCATACACTGACACACACAGAGACTTACCAATACAGACACTGACACACCCAGGCATTCATCAATGCAGAAACCAACACACCCATCCAAACACTTATACATCCAATATGACACCCAGGTATATACTGACACATGCACTGACACACCCAGGGACTCACCAGTGCAGACACTGGCATACCCAGGCATACAGCAATGCAGACACTGACACAGCGAGGCAAACATTAATGCATCCAATAACACACCCAGGCATACACTGACCCATACACTGACACATCCAGAGACATACAAATCCAGACACTGACAAACATATGCATACAGCAATGCAGAAACTGACACACCTGGCCAAACATTAATGCATCCAATAACACACCCAGGCATACCCTGACCCATACACTGACACATCCAGAGACATACAAATCCAGACACTGACAAACATATGCATACAGCAATGCAGAAACTGACACACCTGGCCAAACAGTAATGCATGCAATAACACACCTAGGCACACATTTATACACACTGACTCACCCTGAGACTTACCATTGCAGACACTGTCACACCCAGGCATACAGCAATGTAGACACCGGCAAACCTATCCAAACACTAATGCAGCCAATATAACACCCAGGCATACACTGGCACATATACTGACATACCCAGGGACTCACCAGTGCAGACACTGACACACCCATGCATACAGCAATGTAGACACTGACACAGGCAGCAAACATTAATGCATCCAATAAGACACCCAGGCACACACTGATGCACACAGTGGCACACCCAGGGACATGGCAATACAGACACTGACACACCCAGCCAAACAGTAATGCATCCAATACCACACTCAGGCAAAACTGATGCATATGCTAACATACCGAGGCACATACTGATGGATACACTAACACACCCAGGCACTCACTAATGCATACACTAACACACCTAGGCATGCACTCATGCCCATACTAATACACCCTATCTCACACCGATACAGTCACTGACACATTAAAAACACAGAGTTAGCTCTTTGAGTAGATGGTTGTTCTAACAAGAACCGCTTTTTTCTAGAAGGGTTTTTTTTAACAGTTTTTCAATTTTTCTTTTTTTTAACACAAAGTGGACAAGTTGGTAAAAAAGGTGAGGATGGGGAAATGCAAAGACGCAACTGGCTTCACTCTTCAAAAAATGCTATGTAGTCTTTGGATGCAAAAAAAAAACCTCACAGCGGTGCTTCTTCACTGTATCGAAGAATGCACCCACAGAAGACATTTTTACAGCTACAAGCATGTGGCATTTCGTGCAGAGATTTACCATGTCAATCAATTCCTTACAGGCAGCTAGTATTGAAAGGAGTGCAGCTAAAGATGGTTCTCCCAATGCTGCTGTAGAGGTCAACTGCCCTGTTGCACCTGCTTTTTCTCATATCATCAGGTTGTAGACCCTTTGATGAATTGTTTTTAGGTGCTTCCACATAGAACTTGTCCCATGTGAATATTCCTTTGCAGTGCTTTTGGATAACTGCTTGCCCCAAATTGTTCACTTGACATATTTTGCTGATACATTCTTTTCCCCAGAAGGTATAGTAAAGTGCTTCCACGCATCACTTTCTTTTCTGCGAGGTGGTGTGTCTTCTTCATCCTCAAGAAGTTGTGGATCCTCATCTTGGATGGACAATGTAGCTTCAGTCATTGTCTAAAAGCACTGCTGCTGCGTCTCAATCCTTCTAGAGATTTCACTGGAGTCGTAACTGCCTTTGGGTGTTGTTTTACATGTGGAAGGGTGGCGTCCTAATGTATTCATTCAAAAGGCAAAGTCTGGGTTTGTTTCCGTGTGAATTCGGGAGTCCGGACCCATAAATTGATGGATCTGCAAAACTGGTAAAATGGGTACATTTATTGAAAAAAAGATATAAGGTGGTTGATATATACTTTATATATACTTGTAAATATGTTCACACTGATGTTATTAATGACAATGGAGGGGTGTACATCTGTGCAGTGATTTCTAAACCTTTCGCTGAATCTGCAGAGTTGGACTCGCTGATTCGTTCTGATCATACAATTAGGAGTAAAAACCCTAGAGTACCAGCCCGTCTATATTTCTGGACCCACAGAGGTACCGCGGTACCTCAAAAATATTTTAAAAGAATAAAACTAAATTTGTATACTCTCATTAAAAAACGTAATTTACTTTACCTTAAGTACATGTGATTTTTATATTTTGAAACATATATACAGTTTATTAGTAGATTAAGAATATCTACAGCACAAAAAACCTAAAATCCTTTGAAATGCACTTAGTATTAAAAATAAACCCTACAAAATAACTAAAAAAGTCAACATTAGAAGGACATATTTTAGAAATGAAATTTGAAAAACCTTAGAAACTCACTGAAAAAAGCAAAGGTTACAGGGAAGTTATAGTTAGGAAATAGAATAAGAAAAACCTTCGAAATTCACTGAAGAAAACAAAGGTTACAGGAACATTATAGTTAGGCTCAGATTTCACTCGTACAAAACCATAGAAATTCAGCAGTTATAGTTATAACTTACGCCCCCGCAATGCACTGCTTATGACCTCACATATTACATCACTCATGACATGGTCAGTGACTTAACTGATAACACCTCAAATGACATCACTGATGATATCACTGATGACATCATCCACATAACCACTCACCCACCCACTCACACCCCCATACACTCTCTCATACTCTCACTCACACACCAGCAGAACCATTCACATACTTATTCACAGATCCATACAACTTGTAACACACACACTCAATAATCCATGCAATCACTCACATACCCACTCAGTCCACCCATACAGCGTGAGTTATAGTTAGCTCAGGTAACTATAACTCATGAATTTCTATGGTTTTGTATGAGTGAAATCTGAGTCTAACTCTAACGTCCCTGTGACCTTTGGTTTTTACAGTGAATTTCAACGTTTTAAAAAAAATTCTATTTCCTAACTATAACGTCCCGTTAACCTTGGTTATTTCAGTGAATATGAATATATATATATATATATATATATATATATATATATATATATATATATATAACCAGTAGTCCAGCCTTTCTTCTGATTACAACCACCAGTCGGGGTTGGTGCAGACAGGCAGGCGCTGGACCCGCTGAAATATCCGATTATCCCCACGTCGTTCGAACGTAAGAAAAGTCGCACTCAGGATTTCTTATGAAGTTTTTAAGTATTTATTGACTGACGCATTTCGACAGCACGGTCTTTGTCAAAGTCATACATTGACCCGGAAGTGGCAATTCATTTTAAAGCATTTCCCATGTATTTTAGACATAAAAGAAACATGCACAAACAAAGGGGGAGAACTGATTCAAATTAGAAAACAGACTCAGATCACATGATTAGCATCTATTATACAAAACGCTAAATTAAAGTGACACTCAAATCGTGATTTATGTTGTGGTGCATAACACTTTTCATAAATTAGGCACTCAGAGTGAATTATGTATATTTTGGTAATGTAATGAAAGGTTCACCCAAGTCCAATTAACAGCATCATAAAATTAACAGGGAGAATTCAGCTAGGCACATAAGAATCTAGATCTGGTACATTTACAACAAGTTCTTTACCCTCTCCAAAAGTAACATTGATATCCGATGTCCAATTGAGTTTAGCTCCTTTCTTAAGCAGCATGTGCAGAGGTTGTACAACAAGAGCATACTCTAGAATAAAATAAGCATTGTACTCACAAAGTTCCAAAAATGAGCATAATGAATCCTTATCTTTAGGTGGATGGGCTTTTAGAATTGCTTCCACATTATTAAAAGTTGGCTTTATCCCATCAGCAGAAATCGTGTGTACTAGGTATTCTACTGTTTGAACAACAATTTTTATTTCTCTGGCTTCATTCCCCTCTCACCTAAATTGCATAATACATGCTCAAGCACTCCCAAATGTTCATCTTTGTCTTTAGTGAATATGAGTATCTGATCTTGGAAAGCTTGAACATTGCAGAGCTCAGTAAACAAATTGCCCATCATTTACTGGAAAACACTTGACGCTAGGCCAAACGGCAACTTTAAGTACTTGAAACTACCCAAAGGTGTTACAAATGTTGAAAGATCTTGTGATTCTTTACGTAAGACAATTTGGTGGTAAGCAGAATGTAAATCTATAGTTGAAAAATATTGCGTTTTTCCAATATTTGCAAGCAATTCTTGTATGTGTGGCAACGTGGGGCAATCCACTAAATATTTTGATATAAAGAGTGCAAATTCACACCTAAGTGTAAAGCACCATAACATTTCCTTGTTAAAACAACCGGAGAAACACATTTTGACAAATGCATATGCTGGATTACACCTTAGAACACAATTTGTCAAGTAATAATTTTAAATCTTTCCTGACACATAGAGGAGTAGGCCTTACTTTATGTATTATCTGGATAGCACCCTGGTTTAGTTTAAAAGAATGTTCGAACCCTTTCATCATAACCATTTATTTCTTGAATACCTTAGGAAACTTAGAAATTAGTAACAGTACAAAATCAGCATTCATGTTGAAATTAAAGATCGGCAATTCCCCAAGAACAATGGGATCCTCATGACCTCGTGGTAACAAAATCCAATCTGGCCAAATCTTTCCATTCAACAATGACCTGACTGTTGATGGCAACATTTATTTTAGATCTATTAGACTGCCCCAAACATTCTAATATGGCAACAAAATAACCTAGCATGTTGATATCTTGGATTTCAAAGGCCTTAGGATTGATACTTGTTTTCTCTAAAACTAAATCCTCAGGCCAGTGCTTATGGAAAGTAGTATCTGCTAGGATAGGAATAGGCTCTGCAGAGTCTGGCATTACTTGTAATATTTTGCCATCAATTTGGGCTTGTGATAAGTGTCCCTTTATTTTGCTTAGAAATAGAGACATCATCTACATAGTCGATTGTTTAGAGTACAATACTGAATTTATTGGCATATTCTTGCACCTCTTCATTGCTTATCCTAACATTGTTTTTCTTACTATTAATAAACATTATGTTGGGCACTTCTACCTTGCAAACTGACTGAAAATGGCCATTCTTTTGCAAAAATTACACTTCATTCTCGGGGCAGGATAAGATGTGTTGTTACCAAGATATTTCTTCGACCCACATCTGTAGCAAGAAGATTGCCTTGTTCTCAACTTATTCACTCTTGTATTTATAGCACAAAGGGAATCCTCCTCAGATATACAAGCAACAGGTAAATGCCCCTCATTGTCTGTGCATTTGCTTTAGAAACAGTTAAACACAAACTGGTCGCTAATATAAGTTTCCACATTGTGCTCGAATTCGCATGGTGTAGCAAGCACACATAAAGCTGCTACAAATTCCTTAAATGATTCTTCGCTGCTTTGCTTGCTTTTAAAGAAGTGATGATGTTCCATTAATATACTAGGCTCTTCCGAATACTGTTTTCAAATTCCCTCTTTTTCTTTGATATACACATCCCAAAATGTACTTTCACCAACCAGGAGTCTCTACTTGAGGGAGATTGTCAAAACTTCTCTAACCAGCGATGCCCAAATGGTTGAACTGAAGTGCCAATTTTCTTGAAGGATCATAGCTCATGGCATCAATGGCAGTCAAATAGTTCTCATAAATGCAAAGCCACTGTTTCCACTTTAACTCTGGCCTACCCTCTTTCTGATGGAAGGTCAATGGCTGAACCCCATTTTGATTTGTAGCCATGCTTTACCCAGGAACACTGCTTGAATATAGAAGAACTCCTTAAATTAATCATATATGTTACAAAATTATACTCCTTACTTTAGCGCCTGCATGTGTTCATTCGAGCAGTACAAAACAGCAAGTTCGAGTGCGTGGACCTTATCACCCACACAGCTACTCTTCTTGATGCAATCACTAGAACAGTGGCAATTGAAAATAGAATCAATAACAATGCCAACTCCCAATTTAAAATGGCCGCCAACATATGATGCTACAATGCTTCCCAAGAGTTCAAAGCACACACACAAATCACCAGCAGCGGTTTGTCTGTGGGAGCAGAGGAGCATCGTCGCCCACACTGCTGGGAAGAAAGCATCAAAAATAAAATGGTAATAAAATGATTTTTTTACCATTTTAATTTTGACGCTTTCTGTCAGCAAATGCAGTATGAGGGCAGGGTGGGGCAGGTGCATCACTGCTGTCAATGATTGGCACTAGTGAGGAGTGGCCACTTAAGTTTGAAATGCACATGTTGGTTTGGCCGGCAACCTTGCTACGGCCAAACCGACAAGCGCAATTCAAACATCTTCAACTCGGCTGTCTTGGGACAGCTAGGTTGGAGACCAGGCACAGGCCTACAGTGCCTTTTGGAGAATGGAGCCAGCCTGCTCCAGCCAATAAAAAATAACAGCATCTTGATTGGATGAGAGAGTTGGCTGTGGGCTATGCGCTCTGAGTACATGCTCCAGAACAACGAGGACGTGCTGCAGAACGTCGAGCGGCAGTGTAAGGTAAGTGATTTTTTTATGTGCATATTTATATTAATGTGTATGTTATTATGTGTATTTGTTATGTGTATATTTGATGCACCCCTCCAATGTGATTTGCCACCAACTTCCACTGAAAGTCCAGCTGATTCGCTCTGTCATTTGGCTGAAAGAACTTGTTCCTCTCCGACACTGAAGAAGAGTACTGTGATGTGGAGCAGCACACATGTACCAGCGATGTGACAAACTGCCTGGAGCACAACCTCGTTAGTTTTTAACAGTACGCTCGTCCGTGGAGGGCGACTGCTTTACTTTCTAACAAGCTGCATGTCCCTCATCTCAATGCACGTGCTAAATGGCAACTGGCAGAGTACAGTTAACTAGACACTTTTTATTTAAATCTCATATGAAGGAGAAAGGTTTCACTACTTAGATCCGATCTTTATATTGTTATCCGTGTCTCTGGGTCAGTTGCAGTATTTCTAATCCTCATGATTTTTCTCCCTGTTCCTTCTTTCCATGAAGAAAGTAGAATGCACCTTCTACCAAAAGAATTTGTCAATAACCCCACTCCTAGTACCAAATGTAGTACTGGGGTAAAAGAGACAAATGGTGGAATCCAGCTGGTATAAATAGAAGAGAATTTGTTTCCAAAGGTAATGTCTCTCAACAGCAAATAGGTCCTGTCAGTTCCAAGAGCAACAGCCATCTACTCTGCCAAAGCTCTGGAACTTCATAAATATTCCAATTGAATGTAAAGCATTAAATAAACAGTAAAACATTAATGAGCAGTCTAACAGTCAATACAGACATCATGATGGACATAATAACTACCTTAACATATTACATCATTGCATATTACACACACACACACACACACACACTCTCTCTTTCACATAAACAAACGTTCATCCGATGCATTCACAAAACATACTTTAAAAAATATTTTTACTTACCACAGCTGCCACCAAAGGTCCCGTTCCAGCTAAGTGAGCTCCATTTTTATTACACTATTAGTGAATCATACAATGTTGTTCACCATTAATATGACAAAAAACAGGCATAAAATAAGGAATGCGGAGCCGGCATGTGTTCTTGGCACTGATTTTGCCACCTCTGAGGCCAGGAGTCGCAAATTAACTGCCAGGGGTTGCAAGGGGCAAGCCAGGCGTCACATCTGGGACCCCTCAATGATATCTATGCCAGTTTCATGGATTCCAAAGGGTAATCCAGGGGCGACAGTTGTCACCCCTGGCTAACCCTAACTGGCGACCATGATCGGAATGTACCATATTGTAGTTGGCCAAAAGGTGAGCAGCGCCTGGGAGTAAAGTTGCTCCTCTCCACTTCCTCATTGTTCATTAAAGTAGAGCTTCTCCTGGCAGGTAAACTCCACCCTTTGATCACAGGAATAGTTCATAAATGGGCAACATTCCTGATGCAACAGTTCTGTCATGAGTATACTCTTTTTTCACTCCTACAAACAAAAGACAACAAATGACACGTCCTTTATCAGTTCATCAGTGTTCACTTCAAAGTTTATATTCTGTTATATAAATGAAGCGCAAAATATTTTCATGAAGAATAGTTTTCCGTTAGACTGTAGGGCAGTGGTCTTCAAACTTTTTGGTGCCGAGACCCCTCATCAACATTGTTTAGGCATAAGGACCCCCTCCCAACAAAACTTCCTAGAACCTGGTACTCCTTATCACTGACAACCATAAATGTTCTCCAGAGAAACGGTCAATCTGAAGTTGCACCTCATTAGTACCAGTTTAACACCCAAATATAGCAATAAGCAACCAAAAGGTGACCAGCACAGCTTTACAAATGGCCTTTTACTAAGCATCAACACCTGTTGCTGCTTTTTAGTAACTTTTGAACCTTTTGAATAAATACAATTTTTTGGGTTAAAATCAGCAGATTATATGGCAGATCATGGATTATGTGGCAAATGCGGCAAATTTATAATTATGCTAAAATCGCTGCACAATCACATAACCCTTGGTATAATAGCTGTAATGCATGGGTTGCAACTTTATTGCACGGCAATAGAGGAAAACCATACTATATTTCATGGGATGCTGACAGCTTGGCATTTACAGCTGCATGTAACTGGAGGTAGCTGAACATCATTCATCATAATTAAAACATACATACATTTTTAGGTCTTTCACCGTCCGGTAGCTACATATAAAATAACGGGCAGCTTCAACGAATAATAAATACATTTTAAAAAGTTGTTACTCAGTGGGAAATGCACTATAATACATTATGAAACCTCTATTAGTTAATGCACTGCAAAGGTCTGTGTGAAACCAGAGAGCAGCAGAATTAAATCGTGGTTGGTGCAGTGGAGAATAGTGACTTGTGTATTTTTAGTGCTAGGAGTTAACAGCCTGTGACAGAAAGCACTGTGAATATGTAAGTCTTTATTTTATACTTGCATTACACACAGTATAAGATAGACCGCTACAAAATGCGCAAAATGTTTTACGATAAAATGGTGCTTCCAAAATATAAGGGCTGCTTTCAAAATATAGGGGCTTATTTATAAGCCCCTTGCACTGCATCATTTTTTATGACGCTCTGGTTAAGCAGAGTGCAGACCCATACCTATGAGGCCACGCAAAGTCACTTTGCGTGGCTTTTCATGGCCTCCTCGATATGGTGTAAGGCAACGCTAAGCAAGTTGATGCGTTCCCAGATTTACAAGCATCTGTAAACCTGAGGATGCGTCAAATCTGTACGCTGCCCCAGGGGATGCGTAACCAGGAGAAATATCTTTATTTCTCCTCAATTGTTTCCTCTTTCTATGTGTGGCACACATAGAAAGAGGAAAAAGCCTCCATGGGTTGTTTTTGCGCAGAAAGGCGTGCCTTCTTGCACAAAAACAATCCTGCAAACAATGCAGACACCCTTGCACCATGGTGCAAGGGTGCCTGCGTTGGAGCTAGGCACAAAATTGTGCGCCGGCAGAAAAGACAGGAATGCACCGTATCTTATAAATACAGTCCAATCCTGCCCTTTTGAATTGGCATAGGGCAGTGCAGCATACGTACGGAGCTGCCCTACACCATTTCATTGTAAATGAGGCCCATAGATTTTAGTAATATCTAGACCCTATGTAATAAATAGTGAAGGCGGTTAAACTTAGAGACAGGGGTATTTTAGTTTGCAGTTTAGGCAGCTAGAGTAAAAGCTCTTACACGGAAGCATTAAAACAATTATACAGTCACAAGCCTTGCAAAGCCTGTATTGATATTTGGACGATGGTGTTCTTTATTAGTATGAGAGTTTCGTACACGCCGAGACCTTTACTGAATTACAGCTTCATCTTCCCAACCACAGATTTTGGGGAATTGAATTGCAGCCCTCGGGCTTTCAAGCAAGCGCTCTCGCCATCGCGCTAATGCAGCAGCATTACCCTGGGTGCTAATTTCCGTCAAATATTACTGTTTGCTGTCAAAATAAGCAATTGTACACTAGAGAACCTCTGACTCACAGTGGCAGTTGCAAACTAAATCTGAGAGTTGCAGAGACCAAAACACTCAATTTTAAATATGTCATGCTCTGGAGTTAGGTTTATTTCTTGGGGATTCAAAGCATGGCTAACGCTCTGCTTTCCGAAAAGGAGAATCCCTACTGAACTGAGAAGGTCAATGTACGCATTTAATAAAGAAGCAACGGCGCGTTGTTTTTCCAACTATACACAAATTGTTGATCACGGGGGAAAGATGCCCTTGATGTTAGTTGGAAACGCGTCCTGCATTTTTCAAATCAGTGGTGAATACAAATTACCCTACGGTTTATTTTTACTGTTCAGTATGCTAAATAAACAGTTTAGTTATTGATGTCTTGCGATTTCTCTATTAAGTTCTGCTTTGTATTCTGCATAGGCATCAGCAATGTCACCGAAAGTTCTCCTTCTCCTTTATTTTTATTTCTTACTATCTAAACCCGTGCTTCTTGTTGTAGGCTTTCCTTTTGAGAGGGACAGTCATAAAATTATTTTCTAATAGGTTGAGGACATTCCTCTATTTGAAAACTCGGCCTGGCTGACCACTTCTTTGTTTGCATTACTGAATAAATATATACAGTATACCTTAGATAGTAGGGGAAATACAGTGTGAAAAGATATTGCTTTTTCTTTCACGGGTCATAACAAGGGACAGCAATATTTCCAAACTGTTATACTGTGACACATTTACGATTACATGTTTGCGATTTTCGATTTGGAGCCAGTTTTTGAAAATAGGACAGATGTTACCTCAAGTAAGGCCCCTGGTTTAGATTTGAGTGCTAACAAACACCACCGCAATTTGGGGAGGAAATACTTAGTTAAAGGTGAAATATCCCATAGGGATAGTATGGTGAAAGCACTTTCACCGGTGGAGCCTCCTTCATATTTAGCATTTCCAGCACAGATGGTTTTCTGCTGCTATTGAACTCTGAAGTCTTGAATTTTTTAAGAAAGCCTAAGATCTTCCATTAGTGTCCATCTGCTAATCATTAAAGAAGCAGGTTCGTGAGAAGAACATTAAATGAAGTCTGCCATGAAACCACTTGCAACATGTTTTGGTCAAATAGGATAGATTGTGGATCAGCCATCATCTCCAGAGATCAACTACTTACTAAGTATGTCAGTCAGCTATGTGATTGATCGCCATGTGGCTGACGTTCATGAAAAGGTACTGACAATGTCCCTAATATGCTGGAGAACACCACAGTGTGTAGGGAGACTATCCCTCTGGGTGCTAAAATATATCTTCATGTGTGTAGTTTTCAGCACCCACATTTGGTGGCGAACATTTCACCATCTGATATTGCCATTGATTGATTTTCCACTGGAGGCCCACCTAAATTGGCTTTTCTAGTGCGGGCTACAGATACTTGGCTGACATATCATCCAGTGAGGTCCTTAAATGTGTGGTCAAATGTAGTCTGCTAGCATTCTTCCTCTCAAGACTTTTTCCTCTCATGGCGACTTATGTGATTTAAACCCTTTTTTAAGACAACCTATGTCATTTAGATCTTGGACTGATGAAACCCAACCCAAATCCTTCGGATATACTTTCTGTTCTTGGTCATATCTGTCTTTTGAAGACCACATTGCCTTGAAAAGGCCTTAGGCCTACAGCCACTTAAGGGGCGAAACACATGGTGGCTGCTTGTATCTGCTTATAGAACCAAATAGGCATGATCCATGCACTATGTTGTAGATCATATTATATGATCAGTGAAAACAACTGTTTGGACACAGTTATGTGATTTATTTTGGTGTTTGTTAAACTGTTTTCCAACATGTGTGATGATTATCAGCTATGTATTATTATCCTCAGTGATTCTGGTTTTCTTATTCTTGTCAGCAATCCAAGAAAATTCTTTCTTTCACTTTTCTTTGTAGTTTATAACAAAACAAATAGCTGCCCTGGTGTGGGTTGTCTTCTGTGGGTGCCCTTCCCCATTTGAGGCACCCAGAACCTTTTGTACTCAGTCACCATAGCTACTCCATTCATTAGGGATGCACAGAGTAGCCCAGGCTTTTCCCATCTGCCATTGGGTTGCTCTCAATAAGCTGTATGATCCTGCCAGTCCTCTTGCCTGCCTGACACTCTAGTCCTTATGCTTTGCAGTAATGCTGATTTTCCTGCTCTCCTGCCTGCCTGCATTCATTCCCTCAGAGTGATAGAAAGAGCAAACAATACTCATGGTGCTCCAAGGGAGCACCCCTGATGATGAAGTCAGGCTGAAGAGGACAGCCATTACTCTCGGTTGGGGGAAGCAACTGCTGGTGGGCCATGATGGAGCTTGTGCTGCTTGTGTCCCCAATGTAGACAGATGTGAAATACAGAATGTGTGCATGGTCACACTTAGGATTTTTGTTTTGCTGCCACTTCAAAGGGCCAATACTCAGTAGTGCTTAACCTTAATGCCAGTGGGTGCAACCAGTCTTAGGGCACCCACGAAGAGTAGATGAAGTCACACATGAGTGGCAGTTACAAATTAAGCTACTTAATTTTAGTTTTGGTGGGGTTTGTACATTTTGCTCTAGATAACCTTCTCTAGCCACCAGGACCAACAACTAAGGGCTTCCATGGTCTACTACTTCTTTCTTCTGCCTATAGCAGCTTCACTGTATGTGCTCAGGGCATGCCCTGCTTCCAAACCCTGGTGGTCTTTTGAAAGCACACCACAGGTCTTTCAGAACTGATCACACTCTTTGCTTGCACTCTCTAGTCCGCAGTGCCCACTTCTCTGAGAGCTGTAGCCGGTTCAGCCTCAACAGGAGTCAACGGTACACCTCTTTCAGGGCATTATGGCAGATTCACTCCCAACCAGACTAGGAGGAGTATAAGGGATTTGCTGCCAGCAGCACTGGAAAAGAAGTCCAAGAGAGTTCAGGAGTCCAGGCCTCAAGTGTGGATATCCCCTATGCTCCTGACTTGGATTGACACATGCATGGTCCTTCTTCTTTTTGTACAGGCTCTGTCTCAGCTTTTCCTGACAATGCTGAGCTTTTTGAAATCTACTGGAGATATCTGCAATCGGTCGGACACCGACGAACCTTGATATGGTACATCACCCCTCTACCTCTATCTACCTTACAAATGGACAGCATGCTGTAATAAAATCCTGAATGGTAAATGCCTCTAACAGCAGAGCACTTTAGCTTTCTGTTATTGTCACCATCCTTGCAGGCCTACCTACTTCACTCCAAAACTTCAAAGGGTCTTCTGTTGGACCTCCATGACACAAGTCTGGCTTCTCACTATCGATACTAGTAACAGCTGTTGAAATGTACAACCCCGCCTTCTTCTACCAGCAGGAGAATTTTAATGTCCCTGGTATTGGCCTGTTGTTCAATGGTGACTTTGATCTGCCAGGTGTTGTTATTGTTATTGTTAATTTTGACTTGTAGAGCGCTTAATACCTACAGGTCTCTAGGCGCTGCAAGAAGATCAACGGTAGTCCCAGGTGGGAGTTGTATCACAGAGGGGAGCGCTATGCCCAGGCTTCTGAAAATAGTAGGGTCTTCAGTTTCTTCCTGAACGGGAGGAGGCAGCTTTCGGAGCGGAGCTGACTAGGCAGCCTGTTCCATAGCTGCGGGATAAGGACCGAGAAAGCTCGGCCTCCTTTAGTGGTAAAGTTGAACCGTGGGCATTTTAAAAGGCACTCCGTGGAGGACCTTAGTGTGCGGCAGGGGGCATATAGCACCAGGCGTTCCTTGATATATTTGGGTGCCTGTCCATATAGGGCCTTGTGTGTAATGCAGAGGCCTTTAAATTTGGCCCTCTGCCTGATGGGAAGCCAGTGTAGTTGTTGCAATAGGGGTGATGCCCAAGTGCGCCTTGGTTGCTTGAAGATTAGCCTGGCCGCATCGTTCATCACCACCTGGATTTTGCCCAGCAGTGGGTCGGGAAGTCCAATGTAAAGCAAGTTCCCATAGTCAAGACGGGCCAAGATCAGGGCGGCCACCACTGTCCGCATGGTTGAAAAGGAGAGGATGGGGGAGAGTTTCCTCAACTGCCTGAGTAAGCCCACACAAGTTCCGAACACGGTGGAGACTTGGTTAGCCAGTGAGAGTTTGGCATCTATTTTAATGCCCAAACTTTTTACCACCGGAGCTGGGGATGGAGTATCTCCCAGCTCGTGCGGCTAGTACTGGGGATTCCAAGGGCTGCTATCATTAGTGACAGCCAAGACCTCAGTTTTATCTGGATTTATCTTGAGTGAATTGGCTGTCATCCAGTTTACCACAAATCTCAATAAGTTTTTTACCCGTGTGTGGGCCTGAGGGGTGGTTTCTATTTGTAAAATGATTTGGGTGTCATCCGCATAGTTGAATAACTGGCAGTCCATCAGGGCTAGGGCCTTTATTAACGGTCTGAGGTATATGTTAAACAAGAGAGGGGATAGTGCTGACCCTTGTGGAACTCCACAGGGAATAGACCCCCTCTCTGATACCCAGTCACCCATCTGGAATTTTTGAGTGCGGTCTGTCAGGAATGATGTGATCCATTGAAGAATTGGCCCTCCTATACCAATATCCTGTATTCTTTCCAGGAGTTGGGAATGAATGACCGTGTCGAACGCTGCCGACAGGTCAAGGAGGATTAGGACACATGGCTTCTTGTTGTCTGCTGTGATCCTAATTTCATCAAGTACTGATACCAACACCAACTCGGTGCTATGGTGAGCTCTAAAGCCTGTCTGCCTGTCTCCAAGGAGTTGGTGGTCCTCCATGAACCTGGATAGAGTTTGCAGGACATGTTGTTCCATGATTTTGGCCAGGAAAGGGAGTTGGGATATAGGTCTGTAGTTTTTCATATTAGAAGTGTCAGCTCCTGTCTTCTTAAGTAAGGGGATTACTCTTGCTTCTTTAAAATTTCTGGGGACCTTCCCTGTTTCCAGCGAGAGGTTCATCATGTCGAGGATTTCTCCCTCAATCGCTGGGAGTGCAAGTTTAAAAACCCTAGATGGACAAAGATCTGCGGGTGAACCTGATTTGATTTTGTTTGCAATGCGTCGCAGGGTCTCTAGGTCAAGAGCTTGAAAGGAAGAGCTCAACTCTACCCTATTTCCCCATATCTCTGCCTCTATTTTGGAGGGTTGCTTAAAGGGGGATTTGTCGATATCAGCCAGGATATCTTGTACCTTATCGGAAAAGTAGGATAAGAATTTATTACATTGTTCCTGGCTGGACGGCGCATCCAGCGACTGCTTTTGTTTCAGTTCCTTAAGGATTTTAAAAATTTCTTTTTGTTTGTTTGTTGCCTCCAAGATCCTATTTTCATAGTATTTGGCTTTCCTACTAAGAAGCGCTTTTTTATAGGTGGAGCCTTTAGCCCTGTAATCTACGAGAGCCTGTGGCTCATAGGCTTTGCGCCACAGTCTTTCGTAGTGGCGGAGCGTACGTTTCAGGGCCCTGAGCTCTTCCGTGAACCAAGGTGCGCCCTTGCCCTTGTTTTCCGTTTTAATTTTCTTAACTGGGGCTAATTTATTAATGGCAGATGATAGCTGACTGGAGATGGATTCAGTCCACTCTTCAATATCAGCTGTCACCGGCCTCCTGATGGGGTTTTCTCGGAGGGTGTTTTCTAGCCTTCAGCCTTCAATTTTATTCCAACTTCGTACCAGTTTCCAGTTGGGTGGCTGGTGTAAATCGCGCCTGGCTAGAGGAAGTAGAAGATTGATAAAATAGTGGTCTGACCACTCACAAGGAGTGGTATCTACTAGGTTCACTAATGGAAGGGTAGTCCAAACCAGGTCTAAGGTGTGTCCCTTCTCATGGGTGGGGGTCGTTACTAGCTGTTTCAACCCAAGAGTAGTGAACGTATCCTCTAACTGTTGGGCCTGTGCCTCTCTGGGTTTTTGGTCCCAGTGGTAGTTAAAGTCTCCTACCACCAGGAGTTGTTGGAATCTTGAGCGGAGGTTGGTGACACATTCGATGAGTAGATCCACGAACTGCGGGGGGCATTTAGGTGGACGGTATGCTACCAGAATTGCTAGGCTTAAAGATCTGTGACAGACCTTAATTATTAAAATATCTGCCCCTTCCATGTTTTCTCCTGACAACTTCTCAATTGTCAGTTGCTTTTTGTAGTAAAGCGCCACCCCCCTCCTCTTTTTCCAGCTAGTCTGTTATGCCAGATGGCATCATAGCCATCAGGAAGTGATGCAGTTATAGTAGGTCCAGAGTCCTCATCGAGCCATGTTTCAGTCAGGGCAAGGATGTCAGGGGCCTCCTCTTGTAGGAGGGTGAAGACCTCAAGGGCATGTTTCTGTAGCGAGTGTGTGTTAAGGACCGAGATTTTCACATTATTACTACCCCCTGGGTTGGGACTACCAGGGGTGTGTGTGGGTGTAGAGCTAGGTGCCTCCCTCTCCTGCGGGATAAGGAGACCTTCTCTCTGGAGTATATTTACTGTTTCTAGTTTTATGGGGCTGGATCTGAGATCCATGGCTCTTAATTCGTCACCAGAATATGATCGAAATTGTCCAGCGTTTCTGGCCCCTGGACCCGTTGGGCGCGGACGGGCGCAGACTGCGAGTCCGCTCCAGCGTGCAGTTTTTATGCCTCTTGTGACCCCTGGCCCCTCCCCACCAATCAGCCATGCTCACTATACTGGAGAGAGCAGCAATAGAAGGCAGGAGCGGCCGATAGAAGCTCCGGTGTGCCTGGTAAGTTTGCGCGGCAGTTAGCACAAAGATTACAATACTTTAAAATGTCAAAAGGTTATAAACAGGCTAAAACGATTAGGTTACAGTACAGCAGGTTTTTAAAAACAATACAAGCACTGCCTGGGCTAGCGCGTCTTCTCTAACTGCGCGTCTGCTCCAGCGTGCAGTTTTTATGCCTCTCATGACCCCTGGCCCCTCCCCACCAATCAGCCCTGCTGTGCAGCAGCTGACACCCCTGAGGTCACTAGACTGGAGAGAGCTGCAATAGAAGGCAGGTCCGGCCGATAGAAGCTCCGGTGTGCCTGGTAAGTTTGCGCGGCAGTTAGCACAAAGATTACAATACTTTAAAATGTCAAAAGGTTATAAACAGGCTAAAACGATTAGGTTACAGTACAGCAGGTTTTTAAAAACAATACAAGCACTACCTGGGCTAGCGCGTCTTCTGGTGGGCACAGTAATTAACTCCACTTAGCCAGGCAACCTAAAGGGTGAATTTCATTAGTGGCAGGTTCAGAGAAATATGTTTTTACAAAAGGATATTGAAGAATCTAAAATTAATAGATAAATTAGGGGTGTATCTTCTAGCAGCATCATACACTTGTTCTTCTTTAAATGAATTAAACGTGTTAGCAAGTCCAGTTCAATTTTGACAGCGTTGAATCATTCTAAGCCTAAGATGTACTTATTAAACACCTTCACAATTGTGAACCTATTGTTCCATTGATATATATTACAAAATTGACTGTCCATATGATTGATTCGGTATATCTAAACAGACAGATACATGATAAAAGCTTCACATTTTTTTAAAAATAAAACCTGTAAATGATCCCCTTGCTGGCCATTTACCTCATTTGATCCTGATATGCAAGCTCGCAAGGGGTTATTGGGTCACCTTCCTTTATTTTCTCTCCCCTTAAATGTTACGGCTCAAGCTTTCTACTCTTAGAACTACAGGATGTCTGGGAATATTTTAAAATCCATGGGGAATGCCAGCAGTGTCTGTCAATCAGCTGAGGTCCCTCGTTTATGACAAAACAAACATTTCATTCACCACAGTTCCAATGCCTTGGCACAAGAACCATGGAAAATGTATGAAACAAGGTGTTCGCTTGGCCAAGGGACAAAAATGGGTCAGTCCTTGGTTGGCAACAGGTCTTTAGGATGTTGAAAAGGATCCACATCCTGCATTGGCCATGAAATAACGACTGTATTCTCACTGGTTAGGTAACAAGAGATTCCATATAGAAGCACAAAACTGGACAAAAAATATTTTCTCTGTAAAATGATAATTAACGATTCTACCAGTGCCTCACTCTCCCAAAATGTCTAAACGAAAATGTGGTTTAGTCTTACCCAATCCAAATAAGTCTCCTCAGAATTGCCTGAGTGAGTATGGCTACCCAAATGCTTTTCTCTTTTGATTCATTTTTTGTTTAAACAAAGGCAGTTCGTTTTATTTCAAATGTGTTTTTCATGGTTATGCTCACTTACGTTATACATCTTTACTCTCTGTTTTTGACACCCAACAACTTTTCCTTGCATACCCACCTGCTGTGTACCCTGGTACTTATTGTCTTTGGTCTAATGGACACCCCAATTTCTCCTTCTTTAATACCCAGCTGCGAGATTCCCCTATAACATCTTTGGTCCAACTGATTATCTATGATAAGATTTATGTGTCCAGGGCATATCTCGGTCCTTGGCAATTTTAACCCTGGAACATCATTGATTTTGAGAAATGGTGTATTTTATTCTGATCAAGCTGTGCCACTTACTGCTTTTGGTTTTATTGGCTTATTAATGTTTTGCATGAGAAGCTTGCAGCCAAACGTGTTCACATAAAACTTTAAACTCTAAATTCTGTTAATGGCAAGCTATATCCCAGTCTATCTAAACCTTCCTAGCAAGTCTCATTTAGCCATCCACCAAAGCACTTCATTCATCATTCTATACACTTGCCTATTCCTCTATCCAAGCACTCATACATCTGCCCATTTGTGCATTCTATAGCTGGTCCCTTCGTGCAGCTGCTCATCCATCCAGTTATCCAACCATTGACTCGCTGCAATTAACGCACAAATCCACTAATCAATGAAGAAAACTTTCACTTAAAAAAATCTATACCTATTGACTTTGTCGCTGTTTGTTACATATAGGAAACAGTTAGTTACATCATCCACCTATGCCACAGGTTCTTACAAATGTATTGTTTTGATGTGTATGAATTTCCACTTTTTCTTCTTTAAATTTAACACACTATTATTGAAATCTAGAGGTAGAGACCCTTGATTTTATGAAACTCTAGAAGTATCACTGATCCATTTGCGTGTGTTGATAAATAATATTCTCAAAATATCGGTGCAGGTTCTGGGGAGGTTTTTTGCAGCTGACCACACTTTTGACGATG
The DNA here is from genome assembly GCA_963921515.1 of Calotriton arnoldi. Lineage (NCBI taxonomy): Eukaryota > Metazoa > Chordata > Amphibia > Caudata > Salamandridae > Calotriton > Calotriton arnoldi. The sequence continues at coordinate 27,093 of CAWUFW010023298.1, forward strand.
AAGTCGTCACAAACTAAAAAAATAACTTTTCCCCCAACTAACCTTCATCTTTTTAGGTTGACTGTGACCTGGGCACTCTTGGGCTATTAATACAAATAATAAAGATTATTGATGGCAGTTATTTATAATTTATAGCTACGTTTGTGGAAACGCAAGCCTATCATTATATTTTTTGTTTAGATTAACATGGAATATAATGGGATTAACCATCAACCGGAACAACCAGTAGTCCGCTTCTTCTACTTGACAATGTGCATGTAGTAGTACTTAATTTGTAAAAATGTAAGTCCCAGGACCCGAGGAATTTCTTAGTAGGCCACCAGGGATGGCTCTAGTCCCACTGTCCCTGTCAGCACTGCCAAATACTATCACACAATACAAGTGTGACATTTTGATTATTACAAGCCACCTAATGCAGCAAATATGGTATTATTTTTGCTTTGGGAGTCCAAAAGTTTTTGATAAAACAACAAATTAGAAAGCTGCAACGTTCCTGGCTCAAAACAAACGCCAACCAAGACAAACTTTGCCTACAGAAAACGTACAAATTATACAAGTCAGCTATCAAAAAATTGAATAAAAGATACTATTCAGACAGAATTCTAAATGCTAAATGTGCAAATAAAGAATTCTATAAAATTCTCAATTAATTTCGTTAACCAAATTGCCTAGAAGCAGCTTATCCCGTTACTCAAGAGTTCACAGCCAAACTGCAAAATTATTACACGGACAAAGCAGAGACGTTAGACCCATACTTAAAACAGAGACATGGCATCACGACTAACCCTTTTAAAAAAGCTACAATCGAAGAATACTCTAACCCAGCCTCTCCGTTCCTTCCAACACATTTCACATGATGAATTTATGGACCTGGTCAAAGCAAGCAGGCTCGCCGGTAACCCTTCTGACCCGTGTCCACCGCAAAGCTTCAATACAATTCTTCTAACAACCTCTGCTGCCACTCCAGTAAGGAGAATCATCAACAACTCCTTAACTACCGGAATATTTCCAGAAGAACTCAAAAAGTCATACATATGTCCATTACTGAAGAAAACAAACTTGGACCCACTGAACCCTGACAACTACAGACCGATATCAAATGGACCTTTCCTGGGCAAACTGGTAGAAAGAGCAGCATTCGCCCAGATGTCACTATTCATTGAAGAGAATGCCATACTTACAGACTTCCAAACGGGATTGCGTCCAGGAAGAGGCACAGAATCTGCCCTCCTTGCCATCTAGGATGACCTGAAGAAAACAGTTGACTGCGGCAGGGTTGCTGCGTTATGTCTCTTGGACCTCTCGGCTGCCTTTGACATGGTTAACCATGACACTCTTATACAAAGACTCTATGAAGCCGGCATAGAGGGGACTGCTCTAGACTGGATCGGATACTACCTTTGCAACAGAACTAATGTCATACATACCCCACCTTTCTTGTCCAAACCGTACTTCACAAAAGCTGGGGTCCCTCAAGGCTCTATTACCTCGCCCATGCTTTTCAACATCTACATGAAGTCATTACCGGCACTGATCAATCAATTTCACCTCACGTGCTATAACTATGCAGATGACACGCAACTACTCCTTCAACTGCAATGTCCCAAAGACATTGGAAACTTGCCAATTTTCAGTTGTCTCAGAGCCTTGGATCAATGGATGACGTGGAGCCATCTCAAATTGAATGCTTCCAAAACGGAAATACTCATGTGTGGCAAATGAAAACATTATGACACGCTCGCCACGTGGCTTGATGATCTGGGAACACTGCCTAAAGTATTGAAGGAAGTAAGAAACCTCAGAATGACCATGGACTCTAAGCTATCGATGAATGTCCAAGTGGAAAACTAGCAAGATCAAGCTTTGGTACTATAAAAACTCTGCAAAGAATCTTCCCCCATATTGGATTTCCACACAAGGTCCAGGCTACCATCTCCCTTGTTCTGTCCAAACTCGATTACGCCAATAGCCTCTACTACGGATCACCTTTAACGACCATGAAAAGACTACAACAGATTCCGAACTCGGCTGACAGACTACTGTTACATATAAAACTGCAAGACCACATCTCCCCTGCCTTGAAAGTCCTGCATTGGTTACCAGTTACCAGAAGATCTACGTTCAAGCTGCTTTGTATCACACCACAAAACGATACATGGAACGGGACCTCTCTGTCGTGTAGTTCTTATAAACCTAGATAGGATATGCACGTTTAGACAACATAGACTGTGAGATTGGTGTCCAGACTGATTCCAGACACCCCCTCCGGGTATGTTAACCTGTATACCAGCTAGCTCACAGTGCCACTGTAAACTCCTAGTATCAAGGAGAGAATAGTTCTTGGCAACTATTGAACATGACAACTCTGTCCCATCAGAGATCGTGGAAACAGTAGAGTACGTTTTGCTCAGTCACTCGTGCTCACTTTGTCTCAGAGAGATACACAGAATAAACAGTGGGGACGTTTTTCAATAAGCATTTATTGAACCAGCATCATTCTAATATAAAATAGGTGTGCTGAAACAACCATAAGACAGAAACAGATATAAATGATTATAAGCACCAACAGAGTAAATGGATGGTAGATTCCTACCATAGTGCTAAAAGAATGAATATATGCAAGCATATGAATTCATGACAGTAATCATTTGTACTCCTACGATACAACCCTAACTAGATGTACTAAGTGTACCTAGCATGTATGTAGGTGAAGAGCCAAGAATTCCTCTAGGATAAAGCCAACCCCATTACCTGAAGTGAGAGACTGTGGGACCCCGTCCTGGTCTCGAGATAGACACCCCGCGAGGGATGTCAGAACACTGCGAGCTGGAGTGTCTGCGTGCAGGAACCTCAGCGTCTCGCGTCAGTGTGTCAGCATGGAATCCTTTTTCTCCTCTCCCTGCCTCAGCAAAGATATGGTGTTTATATACCCAAAGTGGTACCCTCAGAGGATCTACCTTGCTGTGTCATGTCGGACTAGGATGATGGAAGGAATGACCCTTATACATAGTTATTATGCAGGAGATGGTAGTCCTGCTGAGATTCCAAGAATCCTCATGCATAATGAAGGAGGCTAGTTTTTGGAGAAAACCCCACATCATTTAAACAGTACCGTAACTAGTTAAAAGGTCAGTACCAAGTACCTTTATGTAGTGTAATGGCAGAGGAAATATAGGTGAAAGGTCTGGTTACTACCTGAGCCTATATCGGGGTACCTGTATGAAACATAACACCCACTTCTTATCCAACTGGACAACATACTAAAAAGACTAAATGTACTTCTATAATACGCAGACAATTAATAAGCCCCCCAAAAATGCATAAAAATGCAAAGATTCTAGCAGAAGCTGTGGAAGTCTAATAAAATATGTTCGTATATTCGATCCGAACAACTATGAGTGTCTGAAAGCCATGCTGTTCAGCAAGAAAGGCATAAAAAGAGTGTTTTTTGTTTTAAAATTCCAAGTTTGGTTGTTTTTGAAAAAGGCCACATTTTTCCCAGCATACGATGAGCCAAATGTTTATGTGTCCTGTGTGGGAGACGCAACATCACTGCTGCTTGCCATTGCAGACAACGGTCCCTGCAACACCTCACAGATCAGGTCAATCAAGCACAGATGATCTTCTTCAGTGCCCACTGCCGATGCTGGGGAAGCCTGTACAATATCCAATGCCTGCATGCCTGTCGAGGAGCCAGTCTCCATTCCAACAGGAGCTGTAGTGTCCCGTAGTGGCTCTAAGAATGCAGACATCAACATTGGAATACGTTGAGGGTACAGCAGTACATGGGCTGTTAACGGGTCCAGTAAAGCATCCATGTCTGGTGGCACAACTGATGGAAGTGTTAGACAGAGATCCAACACGCATTCTTGTCCACAGAACAAGCATCGGAGGACAAGCAGAATACAGTCGATCCAGACTGGTCTAAATGATAGGAAACAAGACTTGCTCAGTTCCTGAAGGCGAGGTGTGCCCAGATGGAGTACCATGCGATCATGGCATCGGCGCTCCAGGAGCGTTTTTTCCATCTCTTTGGTGACTAGGACGTCCATTGCATAGCAGAAAAATTACAACCAGGATTCCTACTATTTGTAACAGGATTAGAGGAAGTCCTCCAAAAATGCTTCTGAATACGGAGTGTATGAAGGCTGGAATCACTCCGAAGACTATCTGAAAGGTGCTTAACAGTCCAGAACCTATAGTCTTAAATAGGTGTTCTATACCCTTCGTATCAGACATGTTAAAGATACGTTGTTCCATTTCTGTGCAAAGGAAAGGGCAGTTCGTTCATACTAGTGCCTGTATCTCAGCTGAGGACCTTGCGACCTGAAGATCAAAAGTCTCTCGGGTGGAGGTTAAGGGCACGGTTTTCTGTAAAAGCATGGCTTTCATCCGGCTCAGAGTATCAATCCGTATAAAGGAAACATTCAACGAAGGCCATAACGGTGCCTCCCTGACTGTATGGGTCGGTGGAAACAATACTTGCATGCAACAAGTAACTCTGGAGCTTACAGTGACAAGATATGCAATGCCCGGAAGCATCCCACAACAACCTTGATCATTCAGCATCAAGTAACTCCCATTCGAGAGCAACTTGAACACCAGATTAATCACGGCAGCCGGGGCCCTCGCAAATGACAGGATAAGTTTGCAACTAAACCGTTACAGGCCCCATGAAGCATGATATCCTGGCAGATGAGAGATCCACTTAAAGAGTTCTCGCAATCTATACCGCTTAGAAACACTTCCATGTCCCCACTCCTGCATCGAAATCTATACAGCAATTCCAAAGATTCCATGATGAATTCCTCACCCATTGCTTCATATCTGTCTGCCTGTTGTTGTTCTAGGCAATATTGAAACTGGAAAGTTGTGACCGGTAACATTATATGGCCATGAATTAACCAATCTGTGGATGGTGACTCTGCCACAGTGAAAGGTAATTGGTCCAGTTTTTCAATACGAAGCATTTTATATTTTGCCCCTCTTTGTGCCATTGTTATCTGTTTCTTAGTTAGATTGTATGCAGAGAACAGGGACGTACTGTTGATAAATCTCCAAGGCACATAACCAGAGCGCAGTGATTGTAGCATCCAGCCTAACAACATAATAGAACGTAACTGAGACTGTCCGTGCTGTAGTATGGACACATCCTGTTCTAGTATATCTATAGCAGAAGATACAATGTTGCCCAGTGAATAAATGTTGGATGTTAATGTATTCATACCATTATCAACTACTGCTGAGGCTTTTTCTAGGTTAATTCTATCAATTTCACAAAGTCTCTACGCAGCTTCCTGTTGAGAGATTTTCCTAATTTCATTATAAACAGCGTATAAGAAACGTTTCTGACGTGGCTTTCGGGGACCCAATAAAAAGTCCCTTAAATCCATGTCTTCTGATAGTAAGGGCAAGTGTTGTTTCACCTGGGATAGTGCCAAGGTTTTTAGCCGATCAAGGCATAACTTCCCAACACTGTATGATGTCACCACCCCCGGATGTTCTCGTTGTACATATCGTTGGTCAAGCCTATGGATACTAAACCCATTGGTGCGACCCCTGAATCTTGTTTGACATTTATTTGTGTATGTAGGCCAAACTAACCATCCCTTCCAATTGGGATCTGATGAATTGTATGAAACTGCATGTATGATGTCATCTACTGCATCCCCACCATGTGTTGTAAAGTTTTGCCACCCCTCAAAGTGTGATGGTGAGGGAATCCGAGGTGTGTTCAAATCTTTGTTCTTGGCTAGTCCAAGACAGGAAGTCTGTTGCACTGTGTCGTTAAGAAAGATGATTTGCTGTGGAAGGAGACACGCTCGAAACAGTGCCTCTGTTCCCTGAACTTGCCATTCCTTTGAACCCCAGACTGATTTTATGTCTATAGTGTCCTTCCATAAGTCGAAACCCTGTTCAGACAGTTGGGAAATGAAGGATGCAGAGTAAATCTGTTTGGTGTTTGTTAGCATATTTTTCTGTGCAGTTGTAGGTGCAACCTTATAGTAATATGAGGTCGGGTCTGAAGTGTTAAAACCTGTAAAATAAGAGAACTTCTGTGCGAACGTTCGTGAACTATTGTAAAAACATTACGTGAGATACTGGCTTTATGTAAAAAGTGATGACCATAATGTTGGTAACAGTACATTGTGTCGTAATCAGTTGTGTCCTCTAACATTTCAATGCTTGAAAATGCAGTGGATTGTTCCAAATCAAACAACATATTATTTACTGTTTCAAAATCCCAATCGTCAGAAAATGTACTGGAGGTAATGATATAATTTAAAGAGATTTTAAATACATGAGGTATTTTCAAAAGTTCAGTGGGACCAAATTAACCCTGGGCGGAGTTTGCGGAGTTGCACTACGCAGAACACCGCGAAGTGGAAAAAAAACTCAGTCGCACTACGCAGAGCTCCGCGAGTGGCGGAGTATAATAGAAAAATGCCATTCGCGGTGATTGCACAGTGCCGGATGCTTGTCCGCACCATGCACAGCGCAAGCTTTCCTTTTCTGCTGCTTGAGTAGATTTTTACTCGAGCGGCAGCTTTCTCAACGCGGACGGGCAGTTTCTCAACGCGAGCGGTCACGAGCATACGCGACCACTCGCAATGAGAAACCTGACCCCCCGCGTTGAGAAATCTCGCTGGGATGTTGATTTTCCACGCTCGCGCTCGACAACTTGATGTTGACGATCGCGAACGAGGAAAAATCTCGCCGGGAGGTTGATTTTCCTTGCTCGCGGTCGCCAAATTGACGTTGATGAACGCGAGCGAGGAAAAAAACTCTGCTCCGCAACGCAAAGGAGTTTTTGGGAACTCCGCGATCTCCGCCTAACGCGGAGTGCAGGAAACTCCGCAAACTCTGTGAGCGGAGCGGAGTTCACCGCCCAGAGTTAGACCAAATACATCATATGAAACTCTGTCCCAAACTATACTATCAGGAATTGGAACAGCTGTAATGTTCACGAAGGACAGGTCTCTTTGTTCACGATGAGATGACGTATGCCGTTTCAGGACCAAGTTCACATTTGATACTGCAGAGCGTTCTGGGAGATAGTTTCCACTCATGAGTAAGCAAAAGACAATCACTAGGCCAATCCAGAATAGAAAAAACAGTATTTCAGTTATTATCCAGAGCTGTAGCCATGGTGAGACCAGGTTAGTCTTTTTCAGAAAAATTTAGAAATTATGAAGTTGTTGTTTAGGGGAAAACAGAGCTGGCGGTGATTCAGGTTCACTGGGATCAAGAGAAAAGGCATCAAAATCGATGAAGTAGCCAGATGCAGTTCGATCTATCTGTGGTAGCTCAGCAGGTTTTGTTGAACTGGCAGATGCCTCTTGTAGAGGCATATTTATGTAGATATCGGCGGTAGGCCGAATTGATATTTGTCTTTCATTTGTGTTTTGATGTTCTCTCTCAGTAGGAATGAGTTCCATTTCATTGTTTGAAAGCCCATTATTTTGTATTGGTGACTCTTCAAATGTTATGAGTCTTTCTGTCTGAACTTCCTGTATGGTAGCGAGAGGAGAGCGTCGGCTACCCATGAGCCCACGAGGCCTACTATTCTGTATCGGCCAAATAGTGTGGTTTGATCAGATTGATGGAGACAAATCTCTTTTCCTTTTTGCCGGCAAGAGGCGGAAGAAGTACTGTTCTTGTTCCTTCGACAGCCAGGACAGGTACAGGCTTTCTGTATGATGGCCCAAATTCTTTCTTGTGCACAATCTTTTCTCTGACCAGATCCCCGACTTTTGGGATCCAGGCAGGTCAAGACGTGTCTGATTTGACTTCCCCAGTGGCGGTGCGTTTTACTTGCATGTTGCTTTGTAGTGCCCGGAATTCATTGAGATCCTGTAAAACAGCCAAACGTTTATTGATGTCAAATGGTTTTTCATCCGCCACTGTGCTTTCATAATCGAGATCAGGTACCCACATTCTCATCCCATATAGGACTTCGTAAGGAGTGACACCTCCTAGGGAACTTCTTGGCATAATATTGAGTGCCCTCTGGACCCCATATAGGTCATTGACCCAACTACCACACAAACCTAATACCCTTGCGGTTAAAGATTGCTTTAAGTTCCGGTTTTTCCTCTCCACGACCGAATTTCCCTCGGGATGGTACGAAGAGGAGTACCGCAGTGCAACACCCAAACTTCCCATTGCTTCCTTGTAATCCCTGGAGCTATACGGGGGGCCATGGCGAGAATGTAATGTGCCAACTGCGTATGTCCCTATGAAGACTCACAAATCTTTTATAACAGTTCGAGCATCAGCCGAGCGCTGAGGCCAAACCCACAGGAATCTAGAGCATGAATCCACTACCACCAAGATGTACTTGTAAGCCCCATTTGATTGTAAGGGGCCGCTGTGGTCCAAATAGACACAAGCAAGTGGTCTCTCTGATATTAGTAATGATATCTGCGCTGGACGTGCCGCGGTGGAACCCTTCATCTGCTGACAGATGTCGCACTTTAAGACAAAATTCTTTGTCTGTTTAGTTAGACCTGGCCACCAATAGCATTGTTTCAATAAAGAAACCGTTGCTGTAACTCCTGTGTGTGCAGAACCCAGACCCTCTTGTGCAGCTAGTATTAAGCCTAATCTGTGATCCATGATTGGTATTACTCTATCCCCCACTCCTGGAATTTGAGCGTACAGAATATTTTTTGCATCTTACTTGTAGGAGTACTTGAGTGGAAAATTCTTTGGTACGGCTGAGCTGTTTTTGCGTGAAGCAATGACAGCTACCATTATGTCTCCGTCTATTCTCGCGCTAGAACGAGTGATTGCAGCTAAGGCAGCTGTTCATACTGCCGCTTTTGTGGTTTCATCAGCCAATAAATTCCCTTCAATGTGAACGCCATCACGTTGAAGACTCAGCGTGTATTAAGAACAAGGATAGGACATATCCAGTGGCACACCATTTTTCAGACGTGCACTCTGGTAATAATAGATTACTGCAATACTTTGTAATTGAAGCATACCAAGACATTATGGAGGTGGTAATAGAGAGAAAAAGTGGTGCCAACTGGAGTCATGATATATAATGGAATTAGACTGTAAGACCCTGGGTGGCTATAACATGATGAAGGTCTGTACACGCACCTTTAATGCTGCACCCACAGAGTTAGAGGATCTTTACAACTTGGCTGGATAAGCATCCGCATTATGATTCTGAGATAGTGTCTAATAGGGTGATGGTCACTTGGCTCTAACAGTATCAGTATGCATTTATTGAATTCAGTATGTTTTCTAGTCTTATGACCTGGTAATCATGTGAGAGTGTATATACATAATGAATTTTATAGAGTCCTCTGTGTGATCAAGGCGTCCAAAATGCATCCCAACAGCCTTTTACATATGAAATAAACATATTTCTTTGTGCAGCTTTGAGTTTTGGCACCTGTCTGGGCTAGAAAGGGTGGGATTTGCATTATATATATAATGCTAATCCCACCCTTAGGTAGTTATAGTAGGTAGTTATAGTAGGTAGCTATAGTTAGGACCTTGTTTCTATTCAAAAAGTGTTTTTTGTTTTGCCAATATCTGTGGCGCTGTTTGATGAATCTTCGTGAAATTTTCCAAACTAATGGCTCACTCAGGTCAGCTCCTGTCTTGAAAGTTTTGGGGTGATTCGTCAAGTGGGAGCTGAGAAAAAAGGGGGGTCTCAAAACGCGTTTTCCTCATGTTAATTTCCATAGGAACTTTAAACACGGCTACAGCCCGAACTGCTGAATGGAGTTACACCAAATTTTGCAAAAAGGCAGCTCTTGGTTCAGAAAGCGACCTTTCTTTTAAATGGTGTAAATCCGTTCAGTAGTTGCTGAGAAGTAAAAAAAATAAAAATATCGATATTTGATGGCCGAGGAGAATTCGCGAACCCTCACGAGCACGAGCTTCATTGTTATTGGCTGCCAATGCTCCAAGCCAGGAAGTGTTGGCAGCCATCATGTGACTCCTGGTGCATTCTGGGTTGGGGGATTAAGTCCCCTTAAATCCCGAGGGTCCCTGGGGGCCAACTAGTCCACCAGGTACCTCCAGTAAGCCCCACACAGTGGTATTGCTGAGAGGTGGTCCCAGGCCACACCCCTTTTTACACCACTCTGCAAACGCACCTCTTGGCGCATTGCTGGTGGGGCGAAGAGGTCCTCTTGGACTAAAGTGGACTTCATCCCCCGAGCAGCATGATATGAATGATAAAACCAGAGCAGAGACATACCTTTAGAGGGCTCTATATGGGTTTCCGTGGGTAAGAAGCAGCCACTAAGGCAAACTCACCGAAATTTTGAAATACAACATAAGTTTGTAACCATAGGCAACTTATCAGACATACCCATAGAATATGACCACATTAGGTTTAACAGCTGACCGTAACACGGGGGACCGGTCATTACAACAACAAGCAAGGACTCCCAGTCCACGGATGCTAAGAGGCACTACGTCTACCAGGAGGCACCAATTTGGAGTTCAATTAAGATGGATGCCAAGCATACTGATACATACCATATAGCGCCATAACATAGAGCCAAAGGCACACCCTACATAATCGGCGGCGGTACATACTGCAGGAACCGAGAGCAACACAGCACATTAATACTGTCACTAGGAAGTTATTAAGCAGGGCACACAGACTAACGCAGTCCCGGCTGGCGTAAGGTATCTTTCATCTGCATTCCTTCTGGTTTTATCATTCATATAATTTATATTCATGCACACAGACAGACTATTTGTGTACTTTACAGCAAACAAGTACACTTGGTTGTTTATACCCACATTTGAATGTTCCAATATGGCGGGTATATGATGATTGCTATTATGCATACATGTGTGCTTAAGTCCTTTGTTTATGTCCGACAAGGAAGTATATGTAAGACAGCATTAGCTTTACTCCAGTGTGTGATCAAGACCGTTAAGGTCGAAACGCGTCACAGAGGATTTATGATGTTTAAATAAATCCCCTTTTCTTTATTGGAGACGTTTCTGGAGGTTTTGTGATCCGAGAGCGCGTTATACTGTATGGTTTGCTGAATGAATATATATATATATATATATATATATATATATATATATAATATACATATACTTATATAATAAATATTTTTTAAATGTATTTAATTTTTTTTCAATTACAGTTTTTTTTAAATGTATCATATATCCTTTTTTATTTATATATATATCTCACAAAAACTCCAACCTTTAATTTCCTCAAACAGGCAGGCACAGGAGCACGGACCACAAGTAGGTGCAGATTTTTGTTTATTATATTCAAGTAAGCACCAGCAGCATTACGCGGTTCGGCTCCGTAGAGCCTTGATCATATATATTTGCACATATATATAATATGTGTTTTTATATATATATATATATTTTTAAATATAAACATGGAGTCGCGCACCGTACCGGAAACCCTGTACATTGTTGACCGTTAGTTCCGGATCCTTGTACGGAACGCGGCTCCAGCGTGATTTTTCACATATATATTTTTCATATATATAGACTATAATAATATTAAGTTCAAGGTTAGAGGTTTGTTAAGATAGTTACTAAACTTGTATATTAATAAATGAAACTTATTAAAATGTTTTTTTAATAGCAATTTCAGGAGTCACGGTACGTCCGCAGATCGCAACTCCGTATTCGCCTAGGGGACGTGAATCTAAAAACAATATTATATATTATTATAGCTTTATTTAATTTATTTGAAATAGAGAGATACAGTTATGTGTAATTAAAATATTATCAGATAGTACTAAATATTGTTGAAATGTAAAATTGAAAGAAGTTGCGAGATCGCGTCCGGTACGCAGTGGTTCCGAGTAGGGGTAGCGCACCCCATGTGACACAAAAAAAGAAATTTAATTGGTTAAAAATCCTGTTATCCTTAAGTGTGCTAGATCCCACCCTCTTTCTTCTAATTTTGAGTCTGGTTGGCAACAGCCATACTTTTTTCAGGACCAAGACAATTTTGGAGTGTTTTTTGGTGTTTTGTAGATTTTTCTACAAAATTAAAAAATGGCAACTGCACAGGATCTGCTGGAGGAGGAGGAGGAGACCCTGATGGAAGAGGAAGAGGAGCCAAGGAGAAGAAAGAAGGAGAGTGTGGTATTGCAATTTTTTACCATAAGAAAGTTAATGCGAGAAAGGTAACATGCAACATCTGTAAAAACATGCTGTCTCGCGGTTCTGAGAGGAAGTATTCATGTGGTACACCCTCAATATATAAACATCTAAGAACCATGCACCAAAACAGGCTTGCAAAACCTGAACTTGCAAGACAGAAAGAAGGAAATGATGTTGTGCACCCTTCCACTTCAACAGTTGGCGACAGGTTGCAGTCCATCCCACCGACTCTTCCGGATTTCTCGAAAGCAGGACTTTTTTGCCCAAAGTGCATTACAGTTTTAAGCATTGGGGAACAGGTTGTCAAACAATGTTGGACACAATTAACAATCACCATTGTTAATTTTCTTTCCCCTCATTTACGCACGTTATGTGCTTGTTTTTTTGTTTAAATTTGTTTTGAAAAAATCTTAAAAACACCAAAAAAACACAAAATTGTTATTTTTTTATATAAAATACTTTAAAAAAAAGAAGAAACAAACGGTTCTTACAGAACCAAGTATTCTGCTGTAAAAAAGAAAAGCTATATGTAGTATGAATACATGAGTCAATGGATAGTGTCTGTTTGATTGCATGAGTGTGTACGTAGAGTCTGACTGAATGGATGAGTGCATGGGCAGTGCCTGAGTGAATGGTTGAGTGAAACAGTAGTGCCTGAGTGATTGCATGAGTGCATGGATAGTGCCTGGGTGATTGCATGAGTGCATGGATAGTGCCTGGGTGATTGCATGAGTGCAGTTAATGCCCGAGTGAATGGATGAGTGCATGGGTAGTGCCTGAGTGAATGGTTGAGTGCAAGAGTACTGCCTGAGTGATTGCATGAGTACATGGGTAGTGTCTGGGTAAATGTATGAGTGCAGGGGTTGTGCCTGGATGATTGGGTGAGTGCATGGGAAGTACCTGAGTGAAAGTATGAGTGCAAGGCTAATGCTTGGGTCATTGGATGAGTGCATGGGTAGTGCCTGAGGGAATGGATGAGTGCATAGGTAGTGCCTGAGTGAATGCTTGAGTGCAAGGGTAATGACTGGGTGCTTAGATCAGTGCATGCGTACTGCCTGAGTAAAAGGATGACTGCAGGAGTAATGCCTGGGTCATTGGATTAGTGCATGGGTAGTGCATGAGTCAATGCATGAGTGCATGGGTAGTCCTTGAGGGAATGGCTGAGTGCACGGGTAGTGCCTGAGTGAATGCTTGAGTGCAAGAGTAGTGTCTGATTGATTGCATGACTGCATGGGTAGTGCCTAAGTGATTGCATGAGTGCATAGGTAGTGCCTGGGTGATTGCATAAGTGGAGGAGTAGTGCCTGGGTGATTCGATGAGTGTATGGGTAGTGCCTGAGTGGAAGGATGGGTGCAAGGGTAATGCCTGGCTCATTGGATGAGTGCATATGTATTGCCTGACTGAATGGATGAGTGCATGGATAGTGCCTAGTGAATGGTTGAGTGCAAGAGTAGTGCCTGAGTGATTAGATTGGTGCATAGGCAGTGCCTCGGTTATTACATAAGTGCAAGGGTACTGCCTAGGTGATTGGAAAAGTGCATGGGTAGTGCCTGAGTGAATGGATGAGTGCATGCATAGTGCCTGAGTGAATCGTTGAGTTCAAGAGTAGTGCCTGAATGATTGCATAAGTACATGAGTAGTGCCTTTCTGATTGAATGACTGTAGTGGTAGTCTTTGGGTGATTCTATGAGTGTATGGGAAGTACCCGAGTGAACGTATGACTGCAAGGCTAATGCATGTGCCATTGGATGAGTCCTTGAGGGAATGGATGAGTACCTGGGTAGTGCCTGAGTGAATGGTTGAGTGCAAGAGTAGTACCTAAGTAATTGCATGAATGCATGGGTAGTGCCTGGGTGATTGTATGAGTGCAGGGGTAGTGCCTGGGTGATTGGATGAGTGCATGGGAAGTACCTGAGTGAAAGTATGAGTGCAAGGCCAATGCCTGGATCATTTGATGAGTGCATGGGTAGTCCCTGAGGGGATGGATGAGTGCATGGGTAGTACCTGTGTGAATGCTTGAGTGCAAGAGTAGTGCAGTACATAGGTAGTGCCTGGGTGGTTGAATGAGTGCAGGGGTAGTGCATGGGTTATTGCATGAGTGCATGGGAAGTACCTGAGGGAAAGGATGAGTGCATGGGTAGTGCCTGAGAGAATGGATAAATGCATGGGTACTGCCCGAGTGAATGGTTGAATGCAAGAGTAGTGCCTGAGTAATTGTATGAGTGCATGGGCAGTGCCTTGGTAATTACATAAGTGCAGGGGTACTGCCTGGGTGATTGGATGAGTGCATGAGTAGTGCCTGTGTGAAAGAAAGAATGCAAGGGTAATGCCTGTGTTATCCTATTAGTGCAAGACTTCAGAGAATGGATGAGTGCAATTGATAGTGTATACGTGAAAGGATGACTCCCTGCCTTATTACATGAGCAACACAATGATAATTTTCAAGTAGTCTAAAGGATCAACATTATTTATATTAGAAACAAATAACATATAATTAAACTTTAAACAATTTTTCACATTATCATGCATATTATATTATGTATTCTTACCTTTTAAGTAATTTAGATACATTACTCAGAAGAAGTATTTTAGAGTAGTGTTCACCTAAACAGCATTAAAACTCTTTTCAAAATTCAACAGTACCTACTATACAGAAGAAGCGGAAAAACTGTTATTTAATCTTAATATATTAGAGAAATTATAATATTATATTTTTAAGAACACAACATAAATTTAGAATTACACAACATTTTCAGTTTTCCTTTTTGCTGTTCTCAGATTCCACTTAACTTCACCATACACAGTGATTTTAATGTAGTATCATCATTGAACAGCGGGGAAAAAAACAATCAAATTGATTGTAGAAAAAAACCAAATTAGCGTAGAGCATCATTTTCAATATGTACAGCTATGTGTTTTTCTATCTACACTTTGTTAATTACTTCCTTCATCTACATTAACTCTATTATTTATCTCATATATTTGCCAAAATATAGATTCTCATTTAGTTCTGGTACAATATAGACAACAAATATATAAACTATTTGCTTTTAAACACAATTTTCCAAATGCAATATCAATTACAGCAAATAATAATCCAAACACTAATTATAAATACTAGTAGTTTGCAGTCCTGTCTACTTTCTGTTCACTTCTTCCCAATAGGATGAATGATGTACTCAAAACTTTGGCTTCCAAGTGGGCATCATTGCAATATGTCCATCCTTTATTGCACTTTAAATACACAGTATATTGTCCAGATCTTGTAGTAGGTCCATCATGGAAAATAATAGCTACTGCTATAAAAGTTCTTCCTGAAATAGATATTTGACTTGCATTAAAATTTTTAATTTTCTTCCATTTGCTCTACAGCGTTGTAACATTAAAATGAGATATTTTCCAAAATGTTCTTTATGTAATGTAGACAACATCTCTGATCTACAATGCGAACATCTCATATCCTGATTAGCTGTTTTTATCAATTTGTTAAAAGGTACTGATTTGCAGTCTGGTATCGTCAAGTATATGAATCGTTCTGTTTTGTATTTCAGTGGGAGAAGTAACTGAACACTCTTCACATTTATGATCCCATCTGTAACTTAGTCCAAATAAGTTTTCAATCTGTATTCCTTCATGTGCTAATACTCCAAGCATAAGGATTAGAAATTATTGTGCATCTTGTTGTATATTAAGAGTACATGTCAAAGAACCAGTACATATATCCAAAAGATGCCGAATACCAGCAGCATTATGGATTTTACTTCTGTCAGTTACCAACTGTTGAAATACATGATGTAGAAAAGAACAGAATCTTTTTTCATGATTTCACATGATTTCATGATGAAGATCTTTTATATAAAATACAACATTCAGAATCACATTAGCATAACCGTTGATACCGGAACTATTTTCCAACTGGTATCCTACAATGTCATTAACAGTTTCCATTTTCTTTTTCTTTATGCCTTCAAGTTTCTCTTCATTTGTTTTCTTTTTTTGAACCTCTATTGCATCTTTGGACACACTATTCTTTTCTCCTATATGGAATATTCACCTAAATCAAGAGTATAAAGTCTTCTTAAACGATTGTACTCTCTTACACAATTTGCATCAGCACTAACCTTTTTGTCATCAAAATCTATCAAATACAAACCAGACAATGTTCTTACTCGAGACAATGCAATGTATTCCATTCCCTCTTTGAACACTGTACTTCCAATATTTACAAAAGCACTGTCTATACTTAAACCTTGAGATTTATGAATAGTTACTGCATATGCTAAAGACAGAGGAAACTGTTGTCTACAAACATACAAATCTTTTACAAGCAAAAACCTACAACACAACACCCAATCTGTCTTACCTCTTTAATCTGATCAAATGTTATAATCAAAGATTCTATTCCATCTCTGTTCTGAAATTTTACAAAATCAACAACTTTTCCCATTGCTCCATTTACTAAACCTTCTTCTACATTCAAATTACACCGTAGAATTACACAACAGTTTATACATACATGTAAAGCCTTTTCTAAGCCTGCAGTTTTAGATACAGACTTTTCTAAAGAATCCAATTTAGCCTGTAGTTTCTCTGGAAGAAGAATAGTCACTCCCTGGTGTTCAATTTTATCAATAGCTTCAATTTCCACTATTTGTTATTTTTCCAATTTGAGAAGTTGTTTATTAAATATAGAACACTCTTGCAGTGTAGGCATTAGGCAAACTATAGACTGCTTTTCTTCAACCATCTTGTACATAACTGCAGCTGCTGTGTTTCCACTTGTAAACAAGTTCCTTAGTAGTCAACTTTCTAAAGCTTGTTTACCATGTTTTGTTAAGACACCAATTCTTATGTCTTGAAGAATATTTCCATAATCTTCATCACTTGCTTGTCGCATATTCTTAACAAGTTCCTTATATACAAAATGTAACCAAATGTTCACATTTCCAATACTTCCCAAATATTAAGTATTAATTAAAATATAAGTGTCTTCATGAACAAGTGTTTTAAAAACAGGTTGTCCTTTTACAGGAGTAAGTTGTAGTAGATCTCTGAATACAATTAAGTGTTTTCCTCCAAACAGAACATTGTAATCTGTTTTTAAAATCTGATGCATTTTAAATGTACAAATGCCAGCATTAAGTTTGAGACCATGCTTACCTCATCAATGATTAAAAGTTTCACTTTCTTCAGAACTCTTGAGACTTCATAACAAGCTTCTCCAGATTGCTTCTGATATTCCAATGTATTATCATGCTCAACTGGGAGCATAAGTACTCGATGTAAAGTAATTCCTTTAATGTTGTGTGCTGCTAATCCAGTTGGAGCTGTTGCAACACAAGATAAATGTGTAATGTGATAAATGTGATTCTGTAGTTTTGTGTAGATAACTGGTGAAAACTTTAATTAAGAAACTTTTTTCCTGTTCCAGCTTAACCGCTGATGTACATTAGAATAGGTTTAAATTAATAACATTGGCATTCTTTTTTTTGTGCAGCAAACCATGTTGTATCTGTTGTTTAACTTGTAGATATATTTCTTTCTGTTCCATATTTAGTTGTTCTTCTAACTTTTCCAAGTGAATAATATCCTGTTGTGCTTGTTGCATTGCAGTTTCTACCTCATTCATGGCTATTGCTGCTTCATTTTCAATAATTGGTTGTCCCAGTGGATCTTGACTGAGTGGACCAGAACTTTGCCTATCTTGAGAACTTTCACTAGCTATTTCTGCTGCAATAGTACTTTCTTGTTCAATCTCATCATTTAACATTTGTAGATATGTAGGGAAAATTGTGCACTGAACTCTATCTTTACTTGCATTAAAAGAATCTTCATAGCAGTCAAAATCTCCAAGTAATTCTGTTTCACTACGCCAAGGCTTGAAGAGTTGCAGAAGTGCCAAATAGAAAAAGTCCCTCTTATCTGGACTTTCACAACTGAGTTTTCTGTGGTTAATAAGATTTCCTTTGGCATGTTTTACCAAACATCCCTCACACCCAATTACTGCATATTTTTCTTCTTTTATATTTTCTGTAACTTTTCTTTTAAAGCTGTAATGTTGAAGTATTTCATAGAGAGATAGGTTTTCGAGATGTGGACTCCTTTTGGGATAGTATGTATCCAACATATTAGTTTTAACAATATCTGTACTTTCTGGTTCATTCTTTGCATTCGATTTCTTGTAGAGATTTCAATACTCTATTTCGTGTGGTGGCAAGACCTAGACTTATCCAAAAGATTCCTTTTGACTTTGAATATAAACTGACTGAACTCAAGTGATCCGTACATTCATAGGATCCAATCTCTCGATGGGAAAGCATTTTCAAGATGAAGCTGTACAATTTCTTGCTAATACTTTTCTATTGTGACATTTCTTCCCACATTTCTTTCATCTCTGTCTTTTCAGATTTGGTAATATATGATGTAACATAACGAGCTACAGCAATTGAATTATCTGCAACATACTGGATATCCATGTTTGCATTCCACATTTTCAAAATAACTTAATTGTAGTTATTAATGTACTTTGAAGCTTCTGTTCTTTTTAAGTTGTATGTATTCTTGGGAGATTTTTGAGTTATTGTATGCCTTTCTGCTGACATAAAACTATTTACTCTTCCTTTAGAAATTATAGGACGTGGGAATCCAAAACGACATTTTGTATAAAAGTTTCCTTTACACTTGTATTTTCGTCGGCAGTATTTCCCACATCGTTGTCTCAAGCTCTTTTCTCCTCCATCTCTTGGAATGGCACATGTAACATACTGGTCGATGAAAGACAAAACCGTTTCATCAGTATCTGTTCCAAATTTTGGTGCATTCTTTATCCATAATAGCATGTGAATATGAGGAGCACCTCTGGCTTTGTACTCCTTTCTCTCAAAAAAATCTGTTACCTCTCCAAGAGGTGGATTATTTTTATTGCAGATAAATGACATCATAGCTTGAAACCTATGATTAAAATATCTGCACAGATTTACAGGATCCAAGGAGCACAGTTGTCCAGCTATCTTCAATTAAATGTTTTTAATATTTAAATTTGCTTCTAGTAGAAATTCAAGTAAATCTTTCTACGCATATTCAGCACACCTAAGTGTTACAAATCATGTAGGAGTACCTAAGTTTCTTAACATGCATTTAAGTTCTCCATGACGACGATACCAGTACAGAAATCTTGCATCTTCACAAAATATTCTTGTTGATCGGTATTCTGAAGCTGGAATCTGTACATCTTGTTCATCAAATCGTCCACCTTCTCTAGTGGGGAATAGCTGGGGAAAACAATGAAATAACTCAATAATGTTTCCAATTATTTCTTTTGAATGCAGAGGATGTATTGTATAATGTTCACAAATCTGTTCAGTTCTGCACTTGTCCACTTTTTCAGTTTGTCCAGCTGAAATTACTGTTTCATCTTCTAAGCATATTACGTCTTCATCAACATTCACATTCTTATAATAAATGTTATTGTGTCTCAGTTATACTATAGCTTTTTGAAGTTTACTAACATCTACAAACTCTTGCCAGATTTTTCAACTCTTTGTTTGTACACCATTTACTAGAAAACCCACAGGCTCATTTTCTTCTCTGTCTACACCAACAGTTTAAATGTTTTTCTGAAAATCTAAAGGTAAGTAGACAACTTTTCCTTTCAGACCTTTTTGTAAATCTGTTGGTGACAGCTTACCTGTTTTAGGCTCCATACAAACTATGGCCTGAAATAGGTGTACAAATTGAATAAGAATAGACTCATATGTATTTAAATCAGTCAGTTCTTCAGGAATAGGTACCAACTCTAAGTTGTTATGTACTGCTCTAGCTGGCATTTAGTTTTCTTCTAATTTGTTGTAACAATATTTACAAATAACTTGATCAGCACCCAATTTAAACTGACCTTCTACCAACAAATAAACGCCAAATTGCTGCCATTTATCATTATTTTCTTTTTCACTTTTTAAATATAAATCAACATTCCTGGTTTGACTTCTATAGTGAGTACGACGACAACAAATACAAACAAAGTTTGGTTTTTCAGATGAAACGCTCTTAAACTTTGTAATTTGTTCTGCAAACTCATCAATACTAATCTATTTCTCTTGTTCTTCAACACCTACACTTATCAAACTCTTAGTTTCTCTACATTGATCTTGTGATCCAGAAAAACGAAACTGTATATCATCACAAACGTTCTCTAAATCTGATACAGAACCATGCAAAAGAGTTGTGTTCATAACATAACGCAGGAGTTTTTACACAGTACAGTTGCCTTACCAACTTCCGCATTTCAGACTGGTGTAACGCTAACATTCGTAAATGATTAAAGTACTTTGGCAGACTTTTCTTGCAAGACCAGCTAGAGAATGACCTTGCAACTTAGTATATTTTCTTTTTTTTCATGGATCTAGTCCTTGTAACATCTTAATCTTCTGTTTATTATTTTTTTTGCATATTGTTGTAAAATCTTTCGTAATAGGTCAATAGACTCCTGTCGAATACTGCAAATACTGCTACAATCCCACTGAAATACAGGAGCTTGTGTACACCTCCCTTGAACTTCTTCAGCTATTACTTCTTCTACATTCCTAGGAACAATATTTTCTCGTTGAATCGGAGAACCATCTTTCATCACATAGCATCGACCACTAGTATCAACTGCATGTACTAATGTGTTCTGTTGAAAATAGCTTTCTTCATTAAAGAAAGGCTCCGTACTAGAAGTGTGCTTTCATTCACCAGTGAAAATTTTTAAAAAGTTACTTCTATTAACCAGTCTTTTTCTTTTGCTTTTCTCCTTCATAAACAGCATTGTTTTATTCAATGTTTCCATTCTCTTCAATATTACTACAAATAATTTTCTTTTTATTTCAAAAGCTTTATCTACTACACTTTCAATCTGTTTCTTTTTCTTATAAGCTGCTAATCTTCTTTTATACTTTTTACAATCTTTTAATAAATTTTGTAGTATTCTACTTCTATACATTCTCTTCCTTATGTCTTTATGTTCTTTCAGCCTTCTTTCAACATGCATTCTTTCCCATAACATGATTTTCTTTCATCATCTCCTTTTTTCCTTTCCTTCTGATTTCTTGTTGAACTTTTCTTTTTCTTTTCAATATTTTCAAATTGCTTTACATTCTGTAAAAGTCTTTAAACAAACTCTTTAGTTCTCTTACCAGAACTCTTTTTCTTCAATGTAACATTTTGCACTTCATCTAATTTCCTCTTGTCTCTTTCCTTCAAATAGTACTGCTTTCTTTCTTGTCTTCTCTTCTGATCTTTTTTTCCCATTCTCAATGGTTTTTTACCAATAAATTTAAATATCTGAAAAACAAAGATAAGTTTCAATAGTGTGTTAAATAATGTTATACTTTTGAAATAATTATATATTAATATTCATAACAATAAATAAACAAATACTTTCAATTACATTGCAAATGTCTCCATAACACATAAATATTTAGAATTTTGTACTTTACACAATACCAAACCTGTCACAAGAACATGCACCTTTAAACAGTAACATGGTTCAGATTGCTGTTTTAAATTTGGCTAGTCCCAAGATTCTCAGCAGTTGGTGAAAACTGAAGCTTCAACAGAAAAGTGAGGTTTACGACATGTTGACAAAAGAATTAGAGATTAGGCTACTAGCTATGAGATTCTGGAAAGGTACACTTGAAGTAGGCCATATAAGTTTATGTGTCTGCTTGAAATGAGAAATGTAGTCTGTCAAATGTATAACTCTGTGTGCTCTTGTGAGTGAGGTATGTGTCTACTTCTACATCTATTGTCTCATGTATTATTCATCTGAAAATGGTAGCTTGAAAACCTGGTTGGTTTGACTTCCGGTGGACAAATCTCTCAGTCCTTCTCTGTCATTCGGTCGCACAGCCTCTAATGTCTTCTGTTTATAGGTGTAATGGAGCCTCTCAAATAGCCTATTCAATACTCAGGTGCCATGTTTTACGAACTGAGAGGAGTACATAGACTTTTTTACACAAATTAAGAGACCATGTGCTATGAAACACAGGTATCCAAAACGCACAGACTGATGTATGCATGCTTTAAGAAATATGGTGAGACTTATAACAGTGATATAGTTGAATACCTGTGTTTCAGAGCGCATGCTGTCTAAATTTGTGTGAAAAAAGTGTATGTATTTCTTTCTGCTCATAAAACATGGCATCTGGGTATTGAACAAGCTATCTGGGAGGCTCCACAATACCTTCATTCAGAAGACAGCACAGGCTCTGCGACCAAACGACAGAGCAGAACTAAGAGATTTGTCTACTAGTAGCCAAACCGGACAGGTTTTCAAGCTACCATCTTCAGATGCATAACACATCAGACAATAGATATAGAAGTAGACACATACGTCATTCACAAGACCAGGAAGTCCCTTAAACTTGACAGACTGCACTTCCCATTTTAAGGAGACACCTACATTTAGGTGGCGTACTTCAAGTTTACATTTCCACAGACTCATAGCAAGTAGCCTAATCACTAATCCTTTTGCCAACATGTCTTAAACCTCACTTTTCTCTTGCAGCTTCAGTTTTCAACAACTGCTCAGAATCTTGGGCCTAGCCAAATTTAAACCAGCAACCCTTCCCATGTCACTGTTGTAAATCTCACCATGTTTCTCAAAGCATGCATGCATGTGTCCTGGCCTTTTGCTAGTGGCATTATATATAAAAGAAACATACAAATAGATGTATACCTATGTTTTATATGTCTAGCATCTTCAGATACATAACACGTGTGAGAATATATGTACAAGTAGAGACATACCTCTGTCACAAGACCATGAAGTCCTTTAAACTTGACTGACTGTACTTCCCATTTCATGGAGACACCTACATTTATGTGGTGTACTTCATTTGTACCTTTCCACAGACTCCTACGAAGTAGTCTAATCACTAATCCCTCTGCCAACATGTCTTAAACCTCACTTTTGTGCTGCAGCTTCACTATTCTGCAACTACTGAGAGTGTTGGGCCTAGCCAAATATAAATCACCAACCCTTCGCATGTGTCTGTTGTAACTCTCACTTTATTCCTGAAATCATGCATGCATGTGTCTGTACTTTTTGCTAGTGGCATTATATATAAAAGAAACATACAAATAGATGTATACCTGTGTTTTATACTTCTAGCATCTTCAGATGCATAACACGTGTGAGAATATATGACAAAGTAGAAAAATATCTCAGTCACAAGACCATGAAGTCCCCTTAACTTGACAGGCTGCACATCCCATTTCAAGGAGACACCTAAATTTATGCGGCGTACTTCAAGTGTACCTTTCCACAGACTCCTACAAAGTAGTCTAATCACTAATTCCTCTGCCAACATGTCTTAAACCTCATTTTTTTGCTGCAGCTTCACTATTCTGCAACTACTGAGAGTGTTGGGCCTAGCCAAATATAAAGTAGCAACCCTTCGCATGTCTCTGTTGTAACTCTCACCATATTCCTGAAAGCATGTATGCATTTGTCAGTGCCTTTTGCTAGTGGAATCATATATAAAAGAAACATACAAAGTAGCCTAATCACTAATCCCTCTGCCAACATCTTTTAAACTTCCACATTTCTGCTGCAGCTTCACTATTCAGCAACTACTGAGAGTGTTGGGCCTATCCAAATATGTGTCTGTTGTGACTCTCACCATATTCCTCAAAGCATGCATGCGTCTGTACGTTTTGCTTGTGGTATCATATATAAAAGAAACATACAAATAGATGTATACCTGTCTTTTATACGTCTAGCATCTTCAGATGAATAACACGTATGAGAATACATGTGCAAGTAGAAACATACCTCAGTCACAAAACCATGCAGACCTTAAAACTTAACAGACTGCAATTCACATTTCAAACAGACACCTAGATTTATGCGGCGTACTTCAAGTGTACCTATCCACAGACTCAAGCAAAGTAGCCTAATCACTAATCCCTCTGCCAACATCTTTTAAACCTCACTTTGTGCTTCAGCTTCACTATTCTGCGACTACTAAGGGTGTTGGACCTAGCCAAATAGAAAGCAGCAACCCTTTGCATGTGTGTGTTATAAGTCTCACCATATTCCTGAAAGCATGTATGCTTGTGTCTGTACCTTTCACTAGTGGTATCATATATAAAAGAAACATACAAATAGATGCATACCTGTGTTTTATATGTCTAGCATCTTCAGATGCATAATACGTATGAGAATACATGTGCAAGTAGACACATACCTCAGTCACAAGACCATGCAGACCTTAAAACTTCACAGACTGCACTTCCCATTTCAAGCAGACACCTAACATTTTGTGGCGAATTTCAAGTGCACCTTTCCACAGACTCATACAAAGTAGCCTAATCAGTAATCTCGCTACCAACATGTCTTAAACCTCACTTTTGAGCTGCACCTTCACCATTCTGCAACTACTTAGGGTGTTGGGCCTAGCCAAATATAAAGCAGTAACCCGTTGCATGTATCTGTTGTAAGTCTCCCCATGTTCCAGAAAGCATACATACATGTGTCTGCACCTTTTCCTAGAGGCATAATATATAAAAGAAACATACAAATAGACGTATATCTGTGTTTTTTACGTCTAGCATCTTCAGATACAAGTATGAGAATACATGTGCAAGTAGAGACATCGCTCAGTCAGAAGACCATGCAGCCCTTAAAACGTCACAGAATGCACTTTCCATTTCAAGCAGACATCTAAAATTATGCGGCCAATTTCAAGTGTACCTTTCCGCAGACTCGTACAAAGTAGCCTAATCACTAATCTTCTACCAACATGTCTTAAACCTCACTTTTGTGCTGCTGATTCACCATTGTACTACTACTCAGGGTGTTCGGCTTAGCCAAATATAAAGCAGCAACCCTTTACATGTCTCTGTTCGAAGTCTCACTATATTCCTGAAACCATGCATGCATGTGTCTGCACCTTTTCCTAGTGGCATCATACGTAAAAGAAACATACAAATAGACGTATACCTGTGTTTTATACATCTAGCATCTTCAGATGCATAACACATATGAGAATACATGTGCAAGTAGAGAAAGACCATGCAGACCTTAAAACTTCACAGTCTGCACTTCCCATTTCAAGCCTACACCTAACATTTTGTGGCGTATTTCAAGTGTACCTTTCCACAGACTCATACAAAGTAGCCTAATCAGTAATCTCTTTACCAACATGTCTTAAACCTCACTTTTGTGCTGCAGCTTCACCATTCTACCACTATTCAGGGTGTTGGGCCTTGCCAAATATAAAGCAGCAACCCTTCACATGTTTCTGTTGTAAGTCTCACCATATTCCTGTAAGCATAAATGCATGTGTCTGTATCTTGTGCTCATGGTATCATATATAAAAAAAACATAAAAATAGATGTATACCTGTGTTTTAGACGTCTAGCATCATCAGATTCTTAACATGTATGAGAATACATGTGCAAGTAGTGAAATACCTCAGTCACAAGACGATGCAGACCTTAAAGACAGACTGCACTTCCCATTTGAAACACACACCTAAAATTATGTGGTGTATTTCAAGTGTACCTTTCCACAGACTCATACAAAGTAGACTATTTACTAATCCCTTTGCCAACATGTCTTAAACCTCACTTTTGAGCTGCAGCTTCACTATTCTGCAACTACTTAGGGTGTTGCGCCTAGCCAAATATAACACAGTAACCATTTGCATATGTCTGTTGTAAGTCTCACCATATTCCTGAAATATACATGCATATGTCTGCACCTTTCCTAGTCGCATCATATATAAAAGAAACATACAAATAGATGTATAGCTGTGTTTTTTACGTCTAGCATCTTCAGATGCATAACATGTATGAGAATACATGTGCAAGTAGACACATACCTTAGTCAGAAGACCATGCAGACCATAAAACTTCACAGAATGCACTTCCCATTTTAAGCAGACACCTAAAATGATGCAGCATATTTCAAGTGTACCTTTCCACTGACTCGTACAAAGTAGCCTAATCACTAATCCTTCTACCAACATGTCTTAAACCTCACTTTTGTGCTGCACCTTCACCATTCTACTACTACTCAGAGTGTTGAGCCTAGCCAAATATAAAGCAGCAACCTTTTTCATATCTGTGTTTTAAGTCTCACCATATTCCTCAAGGCATGCAAGCATGTGTCTGCACCTTTTCCTAGTGGCATCATATATATGAAACATACAAATAGACGTATACCTGTGTTTTATATGTCGACTATCTTCAGATGCATAACACGTATGAGAATACATGTGGAAGTACAGACATACCTCAGTCACAAGACCATGCAGACCTTAAAACTTCACAGACCGCACTTCCCATTTCAAGCAGACATGTTAAATTATGCGGCATATTACAAGTGTACCTTTCCACAGACTCATACAACGTAGCCTAATCACTAATCCCTCTGGCAATATGTCTTAAAACTCACTTTTGTGCTGCAGATTCACTATTCTGCAAGTACTCAAGGTGTTGGGCCTAGCCAAATATAAAGCAGCAATCCTTCGCATGTCTCTGTTGTAAGTCTCACCATATTCCTGAAACCATGCATGCATGTGTCTGCACCTTTTCCTAGTGGCATCATATGTAAAAGAAACATACAAATAGACATATACCTGTGTTTTATACGTCTAGCATCTTCAGATGCATAACATGTATGAGAATACATGTGCAAGTAGAGAAATACTTCAGTCCCAAGACCATGCATACCTTAAAACTTAACAGACTGCAATTCCCATTTCAAGCAGACACCTAAAATTTTGCGGCATATTTCAAGTGTACCTTTCCACAAACTCATACAAAGTAGCCTAATCACTAATCCCTCTGCCAACATTACTTAAACCTCACTATTGTACTTCAGCTTCACTATTCTGCAAGTACTCAAGGTGTTGGGCCTAGCCAAATATAAAGCAGTAACCCTTCGCATGTCTCTGTTGTAAGTCTCACCATATTCCTGAAAGCATGCATGAATGTGTCTGCACCTTTTCCTAGTGGCATCATATGTAAAAGAAACATACAAATAGACGTATACCTGTGTTTTATACGTCTAGCATCTTCAGATGCAAAACACGTATGAGAATACATGTGCAAGTAGACACATATCTCAGTCACAAGCCCATGCAGACTGCACTTCCCATTTCAAAGAGACACCTAAAATTATGCAGCGTACTTCAACTGTACCTTTCCACAGATTCCTACAAACTGCCATAATCACTAATCCATCTACCAATGTACACATATTAGTATGCACAAACTATTTCAATCATCATTTCAGTACACTAAAACAAACTACAATACACATCTGTATATTTCGTAACATATTTCAAACATCACACTTCTCAAATAATTTCAAAACTTTGAAAATAAAGCTTTTAAAATCTAAAAATATCACTACAAACAGTAAAGCACTACTACATTATACATAACACACCTTACAAATTTGTAACTCACCTTTCAAATTGTATTGCAGAATATGCATTATAAGAAACTCATAAAGTATTTTCTTTCCCACACAATAAATGTAATGCACCACTCTAAACAACGTAAAACTAGTAATGGCAAACTTTCCCTCTCTTTCTGCACACAAATAAATATAGGTAACAAATCACATTGATTCCTACATTATTACAAATTGTGAAATACATTTCTATTGGTTAGACATATTAACCCTTTTTAACTGTCTTCTAAAAGTGCTCAAACTGGTTCTGTAAATTTCTGGAGTCGCGACTCCACCGGGGTGCCGCAGTGTAGCGTTGCGATGGAGCAGCGAACCCTTACGGGAGTTCAAAAACCTATTTCTAATAATAATAGTATTTTTTTTTAACAACAGACTACTTCTACACATACTACTCACTTAGAAAAACTTAATTTAGTAACATATCACTTCTATATAAGTTACCATTTCACATTTTAAATCCACAGTTATCTTTCAACTCTACTCCATTCTGCTTAATCTCAGTTCACATAGTAACAGTTTCTGCAGCATTCAACTGTACTGGCAGGTCTACCATATTTTCAAGTTCAGCACAGTAGCTTGCAAATGCAAATAGCAGGTGTGGTTGACTTTTGCAAAATATTACCTTATCCTATCTACTGTACCTTTCAAACAGGTTTTAATAACCAATAAGAAACATGCTTCTTCAGGAAAATAACATGCATCCTATTTTTGAGTGCACAATGTTAATGAACAGCCAATCACTTATCAGCTTTTTCAAAAACAGCATCTTCTCCACCATTTTAGATACCTCTCATTCTACCAACTGACTACCTGAGCTACAGACATCTTTTCATTCCTTCCAGACATCCCTTCAAGATACTTACCGTATGGATTGTAGGGCACAGCTATGTTTTCTGCTGCAAAAAAGTATGCTGAACACAGAGGTATTGACAAAGACCAAGGTTTGCAAAATATTAATATTAAATGGATTGAACAGAGAGGATTAAAGTGGCACATATTGATGCCTTTGGTTAAAACCTTTTTGCATCTCTAACCCCTAACCTCATGATTGTGCACTGTGGTGGCAGTGACCTAGGCACATTGACTGGTGTAGGTCCAGGAAATCCTAATGAAGGATACCTTTGCATAATTGATGTTGTTTTTGCCTCAAACTGTCTTTGTATACTCTAATATATGCCAAAGACAGAAATGGAAGTGGTCAAATCAATTCTGTCCACAGATTGAGAAAGCTAGGAAGAATGTCAATAAAGCTGTTTCTGCTTACCTCAGAGACCATAGGATGGACTCCATCTATAACAACAATGTACATTTTGATATGCATGACATCTACAGAAGTGATGGAGTTCACTTCACATATGAAGTGTTTCTCAACAGCCTTAAGCTGTGCATCCGCACTTACATGTAGCTCCAACAAAGTCATAACAAAAACAAGGTTTTTTTTTAGAGCCACCCTATAACCCAACAGTGAATCTTATTTTTTTTTTAACATAGATACTCTTTTAAAATTTTTGGTGGATTTGCGAACCCGTCACGAATCCACATAACAAAAGCACAAATTAATCGTACTACAACACAATACACTTTTCAAGTTTAACTTTTAACTTTTAACTTTTATTTTTTTATATTATTACTAACTCTATCAAATTGAATGTGATTATTAACTTCAATCTCATTAACGCTATAAAAAAAGTTCACAAATGCAACACTACCTTCTGAATTATATACTATTAAATTATTTATTTAAGGTAGGTCCACGAATCCACTGCAATGTTACACTGGGGGGGCCGCGCTGAGAGCCACAATGGGGTCGTGACTCCTATGACGAGAGAAAAAAAAGGATTAATGCTTCCCAGTTCCATTGCCCGATATCGGCCCCGGGAACCCCATCCCACGGGGCCTGGCCATTTTTGATTTTTTTTTTAAAAAGGGAAAGGGGCCGCTTGCCCCCCCCTCCTGGGCCATTTTTGGCCCCGGGCACTCCATTCCCCGGGGCTTGGCCAAATTTTTATTTTTGGAATTAAAAACAGAGGGGGGCTGAGTGGCCCCCCTCCTGGGCCATTTTTGGCCCAGGGGACCCCCTCCCCCGGGGCTTGGCCTCACGTTGGTGACTGCGGGGGGAACCCCAAAGCCCCCATGGTCCCTGCCGGCTCCCTGCCTCCTGCGGGAGCCGGCATTGCTTTTGGGCAAAGGGAGCTGCAAACATGCAGCTCCCTTTGCCCAAAAGCAATTCTGCTTCGCTTCATGGAAACAAGAGCAGTTTTTCTGCTCTTGCTTCCATGAAGCAAAACAGATGTGTGCTATGACTGGGTGGGAGCAGTGCTCCCGCCCTGCCATAGCAAACTGCAATGTCCGGGGGGTGGGCACCCCGGGACATTGCTGGAGCCGGCCCTGAGGGGTGGTGGTCCCCGTGGCCATGGAGGTGTCCACAAGGGCCCCCTCCTTCAACTTTGAAGCCCCGGAGAGGTGGTGGTCCCTGGGGCCGGGGGTCTGCAACAGACCCCTGCATTTACATAATTAGTGCCCCGTGAGGTGGTGGTCCCCGGAGTAGTGTGGGAGGGCAGGTACCCCCCACACTCAAATTTGTAAATATGAAGCCCTGGGGAGGTTGCAGTCCCTGGGGCTGCAGGGGAGGGGCACGAGGCCCCCCACATTTAAAGACTAATGCTCCGGGGAGAAGGCGGTCCCTGGGCTTGGGGGGGCCCACTAGGCCCACCCACCCATACATATTCAATGCCCCGGGGAGGTGGTGGTCCCTGGGGCAGCATGGGGGCAGGAGCCCCCCCCACGCTTTTACCCAAAAAAAGCCCCGAGGAGGTGGCAGTCCCCGGGGCTGCGGGGGCCCGCAACATAATTAAGGATTGCCTCTGGGATCTGGCCCACCCTGGGGCTTGAAAAAAACAAAGCACGGGAGACTGCGCTTTGTTTTTTTTAAATTTTTCAGCAGGATTCGCGAACCCTACGCAAATCCTGAATTTAAAAAAAAGCAACTATTTTTGGCCCTTGAGCAGGCCTAGGGGGTCAGGGTGTTTCTACCCTGCCCCCTGCTCTTGTTTTTTGACCTTTTTCTTGTGACTCGGTTCAATTGAGTCACAAGATGGCTACCAACACTGCCTGGTTTGCTGTGTTGGCAGCCAATCAGAATCAAGCTTATGATCAGGAGGGTTCGCGGATCCACCGCAGTCACCAGATACTAATATTTTTTTATATATGAATTTCTCAAGAACTACTGAACGGATTTACACCATTTAAAAAAAGGTCGCTTTCTGAACCAAACGCTACCTTTTTACCAAATTTGGTGTGATTCCGTTGAGCGGTTCGGGCTGTAGCCTTGTCTAAAGTGTGCTATGGACACTTTAAACATGGAGAAAATGCATTTTGGGACTCCCCTTTTTTCTCAGCCCCCGCTTGACGAATCACCCCGAAACTATCAAGACAGGAGCTGACCTGAGCGGGCCATTAGTTTTGAAAATGTTGTGAAGATTCGTCAAATGGCGCCAAAGATATTGGCAAAAGAAAAATTGCTTTTTGAATAGAAACAAGGTCCTAACTATACCTACCTACCGCCAGTAGGTAATATGTGTATATATATATATATATATATACCACAAATCCTGTTAATCACACAATAACAAGCGCTGACTCCGTGGAAATTTGACACAGGAATTTTAATCCAAAATGAAAGCCTTGGCGCGTTTTGACGGCAAGCCGCCTTCTTCACAACATCAGGCGCCATGAAAATTCATCAAGATATAGAAGAGTCACTCTGCCAGGTTGTTGCAACAACCATGCGTCATAAAGGACATAGTAGTTAGACACATGCAGGTAAAGAAACAATAAATTGTAAATAATAAAATTGTTATAGAGTAAGTCTATATATACACAGATAGTGTGACAAACAAAAATTATAACAATATTTGGCTCTATAATGTGCATTTGAGAAGAAAGGCTTAAATTCAGTTGATCCCTCAGAGCCACAACAAATAGTGTGTGTGCAAATTATTGGCACGGCGCATTACATCAAAATAATGGAATGTCTTGAATCGCGGGTGACCTTGCCTAAGGCACTCTACTACTAGTATAGTGTTAAAGCCAATGATAACCATATAATACGAGGGTCCCTCAAGCTGCGCTGCGTTGCTTGAATAGCTAGCCACAGTTGGCCATCAGCAGTGTCTAGGAGGGACACGGAAATACAGCCCCAGTGGGCATTGATTCGCTTATGTATTAACTAGGAGTCAGTGCAGGTGGCCAGCTCGAAAGAATTTAATAAGGAAAGCAATATATTGACGTAACGCTAGGTGCCTAAGTGACTAAATATAAGTAAAAATAGAGATAAAATTGTACATTATGCCCGGGAGTAACCGGGGAAGATGAACGGGGAAAGGCAGCAGGGGCTTACAGGTGCACTGATAGTGCTTCATCAGCATTCATCCCAAACGGAATTTTAGAGTTCATAAGGAGGATGTATCTAGACTCCAGCCTTCTGAGTGCTAGTTGTCTATTCCCTCCCCTTGGGTTCTTTGGGACGGTGTCAATTACAAAGTAGGAGAGATCTCTCGCATTGCCCCCATGGCACAGATTGATGTGTCTAGCCACAGGGTAGTTTGGGTCATCGTTGGATATCGCCCTAAGATGTTGGAGAATTCTTACGTGTACTGGGTGTATAGTACTACCCACGTATTTCTTATTGCAGGTACATTGTAGAACGTAGACTGCAAAGTCACTTTTACAGGTGTAGCTTCCTCGAACTTCAAAGGGTGTCTGTCTAAAGGGTGTTGGTACTGTCTTGGTGTTAACCCCATGTTAGCAGGCTTTGCATTTAGGACACCTTTGAAAGCCCCTATGTGTCTTCAGCCAATCTGTGCCCTTTTTAATCATAGGTGAATTACACACTAATTCATTTCGCAATGATTTTGCTCTCCTGAAAGGTATAGGGGGGACTTGGGCAATATTAGGGCCAATGACTGGATCACTTCTAAAGATCTGCCAATTTTTGTAAAGGATCTTGCGGAGATTAGTGTGGTATGCATTGTAGCCAGTGATGAGTCTAGGGGTACCTGCTGATACGATAGTTTTCTTCCTCTTGCTATTGGATTGGCTGAATAGCAAGTCTCTTCTCTTGATACATGAAGCTTTGTCCTGCGCTGTTCTAAGTGTTTCAGAGCTATATCCTCGAGACTCAAGTCTCAAGAATAGATCATTAGTGGCTCCCTTTAGACTCTCTGCAGTGCTGCAGTTGCGCTTCATCTGAAGGCACTCAGCATAAAGAATACTTTCCTTGAGTTTGGTGGGATGAAAGCTGCTCGCATGCAAAATAGAATTGCCTGAGGTAGGCTTCCTGTACGTTCTAGAGTGTAATTCATTGTTTTCTACAAAAACTTCTAAATCAAGTGTATGGATTCTCTACTTGTGCTACAGGTAAATAACAGATTCAAGTTTTTAGCATTGAGATCTAATGCAAATCTGCATGCTGACTCTTCAGACCCCTGCCAAAGGAAAAACAAGTCATCGATATATCGGACATACAAAACGACATTTTCAGACATTTCTCTTTTAAAGATGTCCATGAGTACCTGCTCCTCCCACCAGCCCATATGCAAATTCTCATAGCTGGGGGCGAAGCAGGTACCCATGGCAGTGCCTTGTAGTTGTTTGTAGGTAAGTTGATCAAAAATTAAGATGTTGTTATCGAGGCACCATTCTGTCATTTGTAACAGCATTTGTGTGTGCTGATATAAGTGCATGGGTCTCTTGCCAAGGTAGTATGCCAATGCTCTAAGGTCATCCCTGTGCCTGATACTGTCATAAGGTTTCTGCACATACAGAGCTATGCACAGGATAATAGGACCTCGGAATATAGTGGTGAGCCAACCATAAACCTTAGCACCCAAAACCCCAACCCAACTAGCCTTAGCGTCCCATTGGCACCAATGTACCAATGCTTAGACAACCCAGAACACGGTATCTCTCTCTCAGGACTCGCAGAGGCAAGAACACTCTTTCGTCACATTCGTACCTGTCCACAACATGCGTATGAAGAGACACTGTATAGGTTAAAATGTTTATTTCAACTTACGTGCTCTAAGATACAGTACACGTGTCAGTACTAGTAGCATAATACATAAGAACAATATAATCAGCATAGTTACTACTCCATAGAATACGAACGGGGAAAGCATCTCATAAAGCAGTGGATATATGTCTAACTAACATTACCACCCTCCCCGTGCTAGAAGCCAGTTTATTATAATAATAGAAGACCTTTGGGCTTTGACTAGCGAACCCCATACCTCCGTCTCTTGATGCAAAACTACATCAGCAAACAATCACAGCTCTTCTCTCTGGAAAGGTCGTCTCCAAGTGCTATCTTAGAGCAAGCGAGCGCATTATTAAAAGCACACTAATTTCTCAATGGCAGCTGTACAAGTGTTATGTCTAGGTGCGAGGGACGGGCCAAATCAGTAGAAACCAGGGATTTGTTATTCGACCTTGTAACTGTTGTTCAGACTGAGCCCACAAAGGGAATAGGAGAAAAGGTGAAAATGCAGACTATTGTAGAACAACTTGGCAATAACAGAGGGCGACAGAACAACATCCAATAGTAACGTGCGCAAGAGTCATCAAGGCAGCCAGGCGTGGTAACGTAGCCAGCCCGGCCAGGAGGCCATGAGCCACAAGACACCCTCCCTGGTCAGTCCAGCGGCCACGACGAAAATGAAGACAGAGTTCCAAATACCTGAGCAGAATAGAGGCGGTCTACTAACAACTAACGGCAAGTCAATTAATCCAAAAATGTGAAAGAGCAGAAAAATGCTATACCGTCCAGAAGGACATCATTGGAATCGTCAAAAACGTAGACGCCATCCAGTCCAATAGGTCAAAGCTGCAGGAATGTTCTTCAGAGTATGGAGCATCCAAAAGCAATGCGGGACAGCTTGCGTGATATTCAATATAACTTTGTTGTAGGAGATTCTGAGCAGCCGCCCAGATATCCCATTGTGCCAAAATCCCCAGTGCAGCCGCACGCATCATAAAGCCAGCAGCGGAACAGTCCCGTTCATGGGCCTCTAAGGGACCCACCAACCGAACAAAATCCGGGACCGACAATGACGAATTGGAGAGGCAATAATCCATGGTCCATGTAAACGGACAGCGGATGCAAGACATCACAGGTTGCACGCAAGTGAAATACGCAAAGCGAAAGGAAAGGGTGTAGGACACACTGATAGTTGCCAAGGGCAGAACATCGAAGCCAACCAGAAGTCGCTCACGGAGCAGCTGGAGGCGTTCGGGATCGAGAAGGGCCCAGTTGTGTGCAGCCATTGCGCAGAAAACAGACCAACAGCAAGACACCAGCCGCCAAAGCGAGGATTAATGGGAAACCACCAAAGACGCTAGAAAAAATAGAATGTATGAATGCCGGTATCACACCGAAAATAGTTTGAAAGGTGGACACGAGACCAGACCCCACAACCTTAAAAAAGTGCACCAGACCCTCAGTGTTTGATGCGTTAAAAATACGATGAATTAACTCCCCAAAATGTTGGGGGAGGTCAGTGTTCAAAAGGGCCTGGATTTCACTGTGGGTGCTCGCCACCTGGAGAATGAATGTCTCCCGGGCGGATGTGAGCATAACTTCCTCATTCAATAATAGGGCCTTTATTCTGCTCAACTTATTGAAATCTGCCTCCATGGTAGGAATGGAAGGCCATATAGAGCTATCAACGATGTCGTGAGGGGGAGGAAAAAGCACATTCTTGCAGCAGACAACTCTGTGTGAGACTGTAACAATATACGGAATGCCAGCCTGTAGGCCACAACAGTCTTCGTTATTTAAAAGCAAATAGCTACCGTTGGTAAGCAAAGTAAAAGTAGGAGAAATAGCAGGAGCAGGAATACCTTTTAGCACACATGCAAGATTTGGAACTGAAACGCTACAAGCCCCGTGCAATTTAATATGTTTAACGGTAGCCAACCCCCAACACGTGGTCTGATAAATGGAAGCATTTAGAAATAGAATTTGGGCTGGGATAAGGCAAGCACGGTGCAGAGCCTCAGTGCCCTGCACCTGCCATAAGCTTCGAACCCCAGATTGATTTTAAATCCACTGTGTCTTTCCAATACTCATATCCACCCACCGCCAAGGCGCTCAAAAAGGAACCCGAATATAGTAATTTAGTGTGGGTCAACATTATTTTGTGAGTCGATGGAGATTTTAATTTAAAATAATAGGACCCAGGGTTCGATCGATTAAAATCAGTAAAATAGGTGTATTTATTTCGAAGAGTCTGGGAACTACCTGGTATGGGGTTTGGGCAGTGTTCCCATTGGGTATAAGTAACAGGGCTGCGTAGTGCACTTGGTTTGTGGAGAAAATGATTGCCCCAATGCTGGTAGCAATATAAATCGGCATAATTCGCAGAATTCATATACAAGTCTTCAGCATTAAAAGAGGCATAATATTTTAAATCAGCAAACAATGCTTCAACTGCATGCACATCCCAATCATCCGAATGAATATTACTTTTTACTACATCACCCATCGAGACTCGAAGGACATTTGGTACATTAATAATTTCTGTCGGGCCATGTATTTGAAAGTTTACCGCATCCCATACGATGCCATCAGCAACTGGAAACGCTGAAATGTTCACAAATGTGTGGTCACGCTTCATGATGTGTGAAGAGGAATGTGGAGCCAAAGTTCCAGCAACACTGTTCACAGCAGAGCGTTCAGGTAAATAGTGACCATTGATGAGTAGAAAAAACACTGTGACAAAGCCAATGGACATGAACAAAAAAACCAATAAAAGTACCATCCAAATATATGTCCAAGGTGGAATCAAAAAATTGTCTCTAAACCAGGATACATAAAGACTAAACTTGGACGGAACTTGTGATGAGTTGGAATCTGAATCAAAAGAATAACGTGTCGGGCTCAGTGGCGTTGTTGGTTGGTGTGCCACCGACTCTGTGGCGGGATAAGTATATTCGTCCTCGGCCATGCAGGGTGATGCAGAGGGTTCAAATATATTTTCAGGCAAATCAACCATCTCCATGGTAACATCAGTGATTGTTCTTGCAGGCGTGCCTCGAACACTTGTCCGATAAATGGCAGGACAAGAGACCGCTGGTGTGACACTATTTAGGATCGGCCAAATGTTGTAGCTTGACATTTTCCACTGAGATGTATCTGTTTTCCTTGCGACCGGGAAGCGGTGGTAGGATGACTGTACGTGTTCCCTTCAAGCCCAGTACTGGAACCGGTGCACGAAAAGAGGGGCCGAATTCTTTTTGTTCTCCACCTTCTCTCGTACCAGGTCGCCAATCTTCGGAAGCCAGCCGGCTACCGGAATCTGCACAGCAGGGTCTGTGGCTGAAGGTAAATGTGCAATCGCTAGTTTGTCTCGGGCTTCTTGTAAGTCCTGTAACATAGTAGAATGATTATCTACATCGAACTTGGCGGATTGTGCCGCCATGTCTAGACCATCAAGGTCAGGCACAAACATTCGTATGCCAAAGAGCATTTCGTAAGGGGTCCGCCCACCCAGAGGCCTTCTAGGGAGATTATTAAGTGCACGCTGAACAGTATACAAGTGGGCCAGCCAGTTCCTGCCAGTACCTATAACTCTAGCTGTCAAGGATTGCTTTAAGTCACGGTTCATTCGTTCAACGATAGAGTTGCCCTCAGGCCTATACGGAGACGAAAATTTCACCCGCACCCCTAAGGAGCCCATTGCGTCCTTGTAAGCCTTAGAGGCAAACGCCGGACCTTGGTCAGAATGGAAGGTGCCGCATGCAAAAATTCCCACAAAGACACGCAAATCCCTAATGACATTTCGTGCGTCAGCACTCCGTTGTGGCCAGACCCAGATGAACCGTGTGCACGAGTCCACTGCCACTAAGATATATTTATAGGCAGTGTCTGAAGAAAATGGACCGCAGTGATCCAAGTAAACACACCCAAAGGGTCTGTTCGAAATTGCGAGCGAGGTCTGCGGTGGTCTTGTGACTGTTGAAGGCTTGATCTGTTGACAAACGTCACAGGAAAGCACATAAGTACGTGTATCTTTGTATAAACCACGCCACCAGTAACGCTGCTGCAAAATGGAAATTGTCGCAGACACACCAGCATGCGCCGAAGCCATGCCTTCGTGTGCCGCTGCCATCAAGGAAAGTCTGCGGTCCGCGTTGGGGATCAGCCGAACCCCAACGTTAGGTATTGTTACATAAGGAGCCTGATCGGGACCTATCTGGTAAGAATATTTAGAAGGGAAACCTCTAGGGTAATTAATTCCTTCTTTTGTTGCAGCAATAGCTGCCAAGATATCAGTGTCTATTTTAGACATGGATCTAGTAACTGCTGCTACTGAACACGTGAGTACTGCTGATCTGGCAGCTTCATCTGCCAGACTGTTACCAACAGCGTGTGCGCCCACTCGCTGATGGCCTAGGGTGTGAACCACCTGTGTGAGTGGCAGACGTCTTTGTAATTCTGCCACCCTAACCCAAAGCATTTTATGCTTGATTGTGTTGCCTTTAGCGTCTCTATAGTCATTTTGCGACCAAAAGAACAGATTGTCATTGTATGATTGAACACAGTAGTAAGAATCGCACACGATTAAAGTGGTCACATCAGGATTTACGAACTCAAGCGCAAGCACCAAGGCACGCAACTCGGCCAATTGTGCGGTACTGTCCCCGAGTGCCTGTGTATGCACCACAGTGGATTTGAACTTTCCGTTCACAAACGTACCTGCAACAATAGCACATGCGGCTGAATAAGCATGCTTGGACCCCGTGGCCGGTTGTGCCGAACCATCGGTGTAGATCACACAGTCGTAATCCTCAAGCGGCAATGTGGACAAAGGAGGAGGATGAATGAATTCATACTGTAAAAACTCCTGAGTCTGAAGAGAAGAGTCGAAAATGAAAGTGACATCCGGAGACGTCAAAGATGTTGCCCATTGAATCCAACGGGGGTGCAAAGCTTTAGAGTTCGGAACACTTGCTTTCGTCACTGCCTCTAGGGCAGGATAGGATGTTACCACCAGAATGCGTTTTCCTTGTGCCAGTGCGCGCTCCTTCAGGATCGCCATTTGCACCGCTGTTAGCACTTTCTCCACAGATGAGAACCGCATTTCTGCAGAGGTGTATAGATGTGACTTGTATGCGATAGGTACTGTATCACCTTCATTAAAGGTTAAGTACGTGAAACCCACTGCCCCTGGAATGATTCTAATCACCAAGTTTGTGTGGTTATCACGCGTCAAAAGGTATTTAGACTCAAGAAGGTCTGTCTGCAAAGACTGCAGAATGGAGGTATGCTCCGGAAGCCAGCAAAACTTCGAAAAAGTAGGTTGTATCAAAGCATACAATGGCTTGATACGCTGGGCGTATTCGGGAATATATGTACGTCCGAAGTTCAGAAAACCCAGTAAAGACTGAAGCTTCTTCAGATTGGTAGGAGGGCACAGAAGTGCACATTTCTCCAGAAAATGGGGGCTAAACCCTTACCTTCATTGTTGAGCTCATAGCCCAAGAACAAAACGGTAAATTCAGCAATATGGGATTTGGCAAAGTTAATTTTGTATCCCTGAACCGCAAATTCAAGAATAATGCGGTCCACCCGGGTCAGATGCGGAAACAATTCATCGTCTGTCAGATAAATGTCATCCACATACGAACAGGCGTCTGGATCAATGCCGTCTAACAAAGAGACAACACGAGCGGCGAATACGCCTGGACTATTCTTGTAGCCCATAGGAAGACGCCTGAATTTGAACATTTTACCACCGGAAGTAAAGGCACACCATTGGCCACTCTCCGGGGCTAAGTTGTGCGTGTAGAATCCATTTGAAAGGTCAAGGGTCGTTTTGTATTTTTTACGAACAAGACTGTCTACAAGCGCAGAACTATGGGTATTTTGCACCGCAAAGGTCCGACAATGAGAGTTCAAATGCCGGTAATCCAATACTAAACGGTACGATCCATCGGGTTTAGAAACCGCGAAAAGGGGATTGTTCATAGGTGATACACAGGGTTCAATTATTCCCTGATATTCCAACTGTGTCAGAATTTCGGAAACGGGGCCTTTGGCTTCACGTTTTATGGGATATTGGGGTTGTGGCTGCGGCAACGATCGCAAAGGTATTTCATGGGGGGAGATTCTTCATCCCAACCCACGTGATTGCGGAATAACGC
The DNA here is from genome assembly GCA_963921515.1 of Calotriton arnoldi. NCBI lineage: Eukaryota > Metazoa > Chordata > Amphibia > Caudata > Salamandridae > Calotriton > Calotriton arnoldi. The sequence continues at coordinate 66,892 of CAWUFW010023298.1, forward strand.
TGGAGCCAGGGACACAGCCCACTCTGCTGCAAGAGCCTCTGCTTTGTCCTTTGGGACATGTCGAGAAAAGCTCGGAAGGATTACCTCCTCCCCTTTACGCGCAGTAGTTACGAATGGGGTGGCCAATCCGCCTCTGCCAATAAAATATCATATGAAGAGGTCAGATTTTCCCAAAAAATACCTTTAATTACTCGCTGTATATCACCTTCAATTTGGAGGACGATATTAAATAGTCTGTCAGGGGGTGACACTCGGGTGTCTGCTGTTTCAACAGTAATGAATGTTTCAGTTGCTGTCGCCTCCATATGAGGACGTAGCGCCTCCCGCACTATGGTTACTTCCGCGGCGCTGTCTAGGAGGGTTACTGCCCACGTCCAATTCAGGAGTCTCGTTCTCACCGTCTGTGGCATATTTCGCTGTTACAGCGGCAACTTTCTTCTTCTGAAATTGTGGTCGAAAACGTTGAGCGTCTTCTTCTTTTCCTCTGACTTGTTGTCGAGGCTGGTCACGTCCCTGTGGGGCCTCACGGGCCCTTCCTCTATCCTGGCGGTCTCCTCCACCGGCCTGTGACGACGTCTGTGCCTGTGAAGAACGAGGAGAACGCGTATCAGGGATCTGAAACCTATCCGGTGACTTAATTCTCGCTCTATCGCGTAAATCATAAGTACGTTCAGAAGAAATTGAAACCGGGGATGCGCCTCGCGATCCCGGCTTTGTCTGTTGCTTACCCTGTTTTTTCAGCCTCCAGCTCTTTTAGTGAAGACTGGTTTCTCATCCTTCTCAGATTGAGATTTGGTTTGTTGCTGTTGTGGTTGCGATTGTGTTTGCTGTTTTGCAAAGGCTTGTTACCCAGGCTGTTTCTACCAATAGTTTTATAAGCCTGGGTAATAATTTTCGGTAATTCTCGAGGCTTGTCCAATTCTGGGACCAAAGCCAAAGCGTTAGCTACTTGAAAGTTCACTGCATCGCCCTTGACATTCGCAAGGATCAGTTCAGCTACTACTTCAAACACTCCCACTAGTCTCATCCCTAATTCCACAGCCGCTTCAGGGCCGTGTTCATCCTGTACTTTTTAATTACAGAGGGAGAACCGTCATGGAAGGAGTACCAAAACATTTAGAATATACTGCTGCGAATACCCTACCCCAGTTGTCACATGCTGTCAACTCGGGAATCAAGTCTTTTGGCAAACTAATCGTCAAAATACGATGTTTATCCACTGGAGTTGTATGTGGAAAAACTGCCTCCAACTGATCAAACTTTTCTGCAAGCCAATAAGGAAAATCATCCTTATTTTGTGGCCGTTTGCCCATCACAGAATTCACCATGACGGGACTTATGGTCACTCCGCCTGCAGCAGCTGGTTGGCCAGGCACTCCAGGAGCGGCTCCATGGATGCTGCCTGTAACATATCGCACTAACGCTCGATGCACCTGCACCAAGGCCGCATACATAGTGCGCAGTTCCGCGACTGGTATTGTCATATAAAGCGGATGTGGGGTGTACCCGGCCAAAACAGGCCAAGTGGCCCCCGCTATAGATAAGGGGCCTAAACGAACCGTGGTAGTCGGTTGTGGGAGGGCGCCATTAAACCAAACACGGTGTTGCCAAGCCGTGAGCGGTACTTCAAGATTAGTATAAGGTCTATAGACAGCAGGAACAACGGTGGGTTCATATGCATGGAACAGATTATCGTTCGCATCCACCGCTGGAAAAGTGATCCAAGAGTAGAACACTTCAAAGTGGAAAGCCGGGTCGGCTTGAACCACAAAGACTAGGTCAACTCCCGCGTCTGGCACTCCATACACCCGTAAGTGATCCCGGAGTGCTGTGCGGCTATGCGCCGCTATGTCTATACCCGCCATTCCTAACGGGTTTATTCAACAATCGTACACGAGGCAGCACAAAAGGGTTTTTCTAAGAAACCTTTTTTAATAACATCAAGCTTGAAAGAACCTACAAAATCTGCAATATAGGAGGTATCGCCGTCACACACGCTTCCGGAAGCGTACGTGAGGGTTGTGTGGACAAGCACAAGTACTACTCAAGCGTCTCGCAAGTAAGCTGCCCCACTCGTTGGTCGCGCCATGTCATAAGGTTTCTGCACATACAGAGCTATGCACAGGATAATAGGACCTCGGAATATAGTGGTGAGCCAACCATAAACCTTAGCACCCAAAACCCCAACCCAACTAGCCTTAGCGTCCCATTGGCATCAATGTACCAATGCTTAGACAACCCAGAACACGGTATTTCTCTCTCAGGACTCGCAGAGGCAAGAACACTCTTTCGTCACATTCGTACCTGTCCACAACATGCGTATGAAGAGACACTGTATAGGTTAAAATGTTTATTTCAACTTACGTGCTCTAAGATACAGTACACGTGTCAGTACTAGTAGCATAATACATAAGAACAATATAATCAGCATAGTTACTACTCCATAGAATACGAACGGGGAAAGCATCTCATAAAGCAGTGGATATATGTCTAACTAACATTACCACCCTCCCCGTGCTAGAAGCCAGTTTATTATAATAATAGAAGACCTTTGGGCTTTGACTAGCGAACCCCCATACCTCAGTCTCTTGATGCAAAACTACATCAGCAAACAATCACAGCTCTTCTCTCTGGAAAGGTCGTCTCCAAGTGCTATCTTAGAGCAAGCGAGCGCATTATTAAAAGCACACTAATTTCTCAATGGCAGCTGTACAAGTGTTATGTCTAGGTGCGAGGGACGGGCCAAATCAGTAGAAACCAGGGATTTGTTATTCGACCTTGTAACTGTTGTTCAGACTGAGCCCCCAAAGGGAATAGGAGAAAAGGTGAAAATGCAGACTATTGTAGAACAACTTGGCAATAACAGAGGGCGACAGAACAACATCCAATAGTAACGTGCGCAAGAGTCATCATGGCAGCCAGGTGTGGTAACGTAGCCAGCCCGGCCAGGAGGCCATGAGCCACAAGACAATACTTGTATAGAGTGCATTGACATCAAGAGTCATAAGTACATATTGGTTTTTCCATGCCACATTATAAATCTTTGTCAGAAAATCTCCTGTGTCCCTGATGTATTCACATACAAATGGCTGCAGAAAGAAGTCAATATATCTTGAAGTGTTCTCGAATAATCCCCCTTTGGCAGATATAATGGGTCTTCCAGGGGGATTGCTTGCATGCTTGTGTATCTTTGGGATAAGATACAATTGTGGTGTGATCGGATAGTCCGTTTTCAGGAATTCAAGTTCTGGCTTGGAAATTAATCCTGTACCTCTCCATTCATAGAGTGCTCCATGGAACTTCTCCTTGATTCCTTGAATGCTGGTGGGGCTTACACGACAGTAGCGTTCTCTGTCTTGAAGTTGCTTTTGTGCCTCCTTGTTGTACATTTCTAAAGGCCAAAGCACAACGTTGCCACCCTTGTCAGACCAGCGCACTACTATGTCTTGCCGTTCTTTAATTTTCTTGATTAAATTGGTATACTGTGTCCTGCGGTTGTGATTAGTTCTTGTGAAATCTTTGCTAGAATGAATTGCCAGTTGCTTCAGGTCTTTAATCATGTGTTCCGCGAAAATATCCAACCCATCTCTGGGCATGTTGGGTAGGAACACTGATTTGGGCTTGTAGGGGGTACGTGTGCTTCCATAGATATCCATGCCCATTATCGATGCCAGATCAGTAGGTGAAGTCCTGATTACTGGTTCACCTGATTGTAACTCATTCATATCCTGTAGAAGAATCAAATCCTCTACTGTTAAGTTTGTGGTGGTTTGACACATTCCCTCGTTCTCTTTGGGGTTCTTTGTGGTATTGTAAAAATACTTTTGTAACTTTAGTTTCCTGACAAATTGGAAAATATCTACCACGGTCTGTACATAATCAAAGTTCGTTTCCGTGCAGAATGTGAGTCCCAAGGATAAAATCTGTTGTTCCTCATTATTTAAAGCCGTATTTGTGAGGTTGATAATTGTGCTTCCATTGTCTTTGTGTATCATTACTTCCTTTGTGTTCGTCTGGCTGTTTGTTTTGCCCCTGTATTTGTATTGTCTGCCCCAATGTCTGTCTTTTCTTCTCCTGTTACTCATCCTCCACCTCTGCCCTTTTGCTCCTGGCGTGGGGGCCGAGGTCGGAGGTGCATTGTGCACTCCAATCGTAAAAAACGCAACTCCTGTATTACTGAAGGCGTTTTTCTGCTTACTGTGTTGGTCGCATTCTCCTCCAAGTCTGTGTCGATTTCTGAGCTGAGTTCCGAGCTACTAGGCACTGTCGTTGTCATTGGGATTCCTACAGCTGTAGAAAGTTGTTGTCGCCTTATGTTCTCAAATTTCTTTGAAAAGGTATATATTTTGCCGTTCAAATAGTCATTTTTATCCCTTTGAAATTTTATTGCTTTTCTTTCTTTTATTGATTGTTCGTATTTTTGTAGTCTCTTAGCCATTTCTGCTTGCATTTTGGAAACTTCGTCTTGATTTTCAAATTTCTCTAGTTCCTTGTGTATAGAATCTATCTTCACAAGTACGTTTTACTGATCACTGGTGGCATATTTCACTAGTATCTGTAGCATACGCTGGCACGACTCAGCACTATTTTCCGCCCACTCGCGCAACATATTGGGGTCGGGATTTTCATAGTTGGGGGCTACCAGTATCCTCAAACCCCTAGGAATGTGTCCTACGTCCAGATAACGTTGGAGTGACTTGCACTCCCACCATTTTGACACTTCTATTTTCCGTAATTTCTCTAGTTCCTGTAGTAGATTTGTTAGATCATTGCCCTTTGAATGCGCTCCATTCTCCCTAATTGTTTGCTCTGATGAACCACTCCTGTCATCATTAAATATATCCACTGCTGCCTTCTCCCGCTCTCTGACCCACTCCTCGGCCATCGTTGGTGATCCGAAATGCCTGTGTCATCCACTGCCTGTGTATAAGTTTACGGGACTACCTCTCCCAGCAGCCACTTCACTACAATCACATTACCTCAGCACCGACAATGGGGAGCTTACCTTTAATTCCAATCGCCCTCCGGCCACCTAGAAGATCGGCAATATTCCCGTGTGAAGGTCTTCAGCAAGTGAATGGAAATATTCGCTGCGGGGGTCTCCGTGTTATCTTTTCCGATAGATACCATGCAGATCCGGGTGCGCGGTGCTCCTGATCGAGGAGGGTCAGCGTAAAGATTCCGGAAAATCTTGCAATATGCCACCAATCCTGTTAATCACACAATAACAGGCGCTGACTCCGTGGAAATTTTACACATGAATTTTAATACAAATCGAAAGCCTTGACGCGTTTCGACGGCAAGCCGCCTTGCTAACATCAGGTGCCATGAAAATTCATCAAGATATAGAAGAGTCACTCTGCCAGGTTGTCACAGCAACCATGCATCATAAAGGACATAGTAGTTAGACACATGCAGGTAAAGAAACAATACATTGTAAATAATAAAACTGTTATAGAGTAAGTCTATATATACACAGATAGTGTGACAAACAAAAATTATAACAATATTTGGCTCTATAATGTGCATTTGAGAAGAAAGGCTTAAATTCAGTCGATCCCTCAGAGCCACAACAAATAGTGTGTGTGCAAATTATTGGCACGGCTCATTACATCAAAATAATGGAATGTCTTGAATCGCGGGTGACCTAGCCTAAGGCACTCTACTACTAGTATAGTGTTAAAGCCAATGATAACCGTATAATACGAGGGACCCTCAAGCTGCGCTGCGTTGCTTGAATAGCTAGCCACAGTTGGCCATCGGCAGCGTCAAGGAGGGACACGGTCACCAGATACTAATATTTTTTTATATATGAATTTCTCAAGAACTACTGAACGGATTTACACCATTTAAAAAAAAAAGGTCACTTTCTGAACCAAAAGCTACCTTTTACCAAATTTGGTGTAATTCCGTTGAGCGGTTCGGGCTGTAGCCTTGTCTAAAGTGTCCTATGGACACTTTAAATATGGAGAAAACGCATTTTGGGACTCCCCTTTTTTCTCAGCCCCCGCTTGACGAATCACCCCGAAACTTTCAAGACAGGAGCTGACCTGAGCGGGCCATTAGTTTTGAAAATGTTGTGAAGATTCGTCAAATGGCGCCAAAGATATTGGCAAAAAGAAAAATGCTTTTGAATAGAAACAAGGTCCTAACTATACCTACCTACCGCCAGTAGGTAATGTGTGTATATATATATATATATACTATTATATATATATATATATATATATATATATATATATATATATATATATATATATATATATATATATATATATATATATATATATATATATATATATATATATATATATATATATATATATTATCTACTGGCGGTCGCCAGTAGATAGTTATAGTTAAAACCTATTATCCATAGGAAATCCGCGACATTCTATTTGAAATAACGTTGGCGCCGGTTGATGAATCTTCGCGAAAGTTTCCAACTTGTTGGGGCGCTCCGGTCCGCTCCTATCCTGAAAGTCTCGGGGTGATAGGTCAAGCGGGGGCCGAGAAAAAGGGGGTCCCAAAACGCGTTTTCCCCATTCATTTTTCCATAGGAACCTTTAGTCGCAGCTACAGCCCGAACTGCTGAACGGAATTACACCAAATTTGGCAAAGAGGTAGCCCTTGGTTCAGTGTCGTGCCTTTTGCTTAAATGGTGTAAATCCGTTCAGTAGTTCCTGAGAAAATCAAAAGTAAAGTCACATATATATCTGGGCGGAGCCTAACCACACATGTCATCGTGAGATCTGATTGGCTGTCAGCACTTCATCCTGGAATTGCTGGCAGCCATCTTGGGACCAATATAAATGACAGTACCTCATTGAAATGCATTGTAGTGAATAGAAGATTTTGAGGGTCACCAAAAGGAGAACTATAAAGGGTGATAACAGGCTTTAGTTACATTAGAATTTATTTGTTGATGGTACCATACTAATTTTAGGAATTGTGGTGTATTCTAAGGTGATTTTACCATGTGAAAAACCTTCTGCTGGGATATCATGAATCATGTTTGAGAGAACACTATTTTCTCATGCTTGTCCCATGTAGGTTTGGAAGGTGCTCCAGAAGCTAGAATGAGAGCATATTTTCTGTAAATTCACATTATCTTTCTCACTCATGTGAGAATGAAGTCTGACATTCTCAGTAAAACATGTACATCCAACAAGGGCAGAGACTGTCAGTTGATTCCTTTGTGTTCTACTGCAGCTTCCCAGAGTGTTCTAAAGAACAACTAGAGTGCTAACAGCCTTACTTATGACAAAAGTATGGCACACCTGAAGTCATCTTGATTGGAATAAACTGGTAACACTTAAACAATTTAATTTAAAAAGGAACAAAATGATGGGGTTCATTTTGTCATAGAAATTATGGTTAGTGCTGTAGAAAGAAAAATTAGGACATGTTTCAAGTGTGATCTCAAATATCTTCCTGTTATATTTCAACAGGAGCAGCCTGCCAGTTGATGCCTTTGTGTTCTACTGCAGCTTCCCAGAGTGTTCTAAAGAACAACTAGAGTGCTAACAGCCTTACTTATGACAAAAGTATGGCACACCTGAAGCCATCTTGATTGGAATAAACTGGTAACACTTCAAACATTTAATTTAAAAAGGAACAAAATGATGGGGTTCATTTTGTCATAGAAATTATGGTTAGTGCTGTAGAAAGAAAAATTAGGACATATTTCAAGTGTGATCTCAAATATCTTCCTGTTATATTGCAACAGGAGCAGCCTGCCAGTTGATGCCTTTGTGTTCTACTGCAGCTTCCCAGAGTGTTCTAAAGAACAACTAGAGCGCTAACAGCCTTACTTATGACAAAAGTATGGCACACCTGAAGCCATCTTGATTGGAATAAACCGGTAACACTTAAAACATTTAATTTAAAAAGGAACAAAATGAGGGTTCTTTTTGAAAATAGAAATTATGGTTAGTGCTGCAGAAAGAAAAATTAGGGCATGTTTTAAGTGAGATCTCAAATCCTCTTCTATTTCATTAGAAAATTCTGACATGCAGACTGAAACAATCACTTTCAATACCAGCAGCAGACTACCAGTTAACTCCCTGGTGAGCAGTAGCTTTACTCCAGTGATCTAATGAGCAACTAGAGTGCTAACATTCTGAATTTATGGCAGATGTGAGACACATCTGAATGCCTTCTTGATGGAATCAAAGTAAAAAACTGAAAGCATTTCCTACTGAGGAGACTGCAGTAAATGAAGAAATTAGGAAACTTCATAACAAAGAAGTCTTCCAAGATGGCCACCAGTGAAAAAAAGAGCCCAAATGTAGCACAAATATTACCCAGATGTAGCCCACATATAGCCCAATGACAAAAGTGTGCAAAACACTTTTTATTTTTAGTTTTTTGCAGTTTTATGTAGTGCAGACTGGTCAGGTATTGGAGCATTGCATCTTAAAACATGACCCCCTACACTACAAAAACACCACTGCACTACCTTAAACCCTAAAACACTACCCCCAGCACGACCCCCTACACTACCCAAACACCACTGCACTAACCTAAATCCTAAAACACTACCCCCAGCACGACCCCCTACACTACCCAAACACCACTGCACTACCCTAAAACATGACCCCTACACTACACAAACACCACTGCACTACCCTAAACCCTAAAACACTACCCCGTCACGACCCCCTACACTACACAAGCACCACTGCACTACCCTAAACCTAAAACACTACCCCCTACACTACACAAACACCACTGCACTGCCCTAAACCCTGAAACATCACCCCCAGCAAGACCCCTACACTGCCCGAACACCACTGACCTAAACCCTGAAACACCACCCCCAGCACGACCCCCTACACTGCCCGAACACCACTGCACTGCCCTAAACCCTGAAACACTACCCCCAGCATGACCCCCTACACTGCCCGAACACCACTGCTCTGCCCAAAACCCTGAAACACCAGCCCCAGCACGACCCCCTACACTGCCCGAACACCACTGCACTGCCCTAAACCTTGAAACACCAGCCCCTGCACGGCCCCTACACTGCCCGAACACCACTGCACTACCCTAAATCTTGAAACATCACCCCCAGCACGACCCCCTACACTGCCCGAGCACCAATGCACTGCCCTAAACCCTGAAACACCAGCCCCAGCACGACCCCTACACTGCCCGAACACCACTGCACTGCCCTAAACCCTGAAACACCAGCCCCAGCACGACCGCCTACACTGCCCGAACACCACTGCACTGCCCTAAACCCTGAAACACCAGCCCCAGCACGACCCCCTACACTGCCCGAACACCACTGCACTGCCCTAAACCGTGAAACACCAGCCTCAGCACGACCCCCTACACTGCCTGAACACCACTGCATCGCCCTGAACCCTGAAACACCAGCCCCAGCACAACACCGTACACTGCCCGAACACCACTGCACTGCCCTAAACCCTGAAACACCACCCCGTGCATGACCCCCTACACAGCCCGAACACCACTGCACTGCCCTAAACCCTGAAACAACACCCCCAGCGCGACCCCCTACACTGCCCGAACACCACTGCACTGCCCTAAACCCTGAAACACCACCCCCTGCACAACCCCCTACACTGCTCGAACACTACTGCACTGCCCTAAACCCAGAAACACCATCCCCAGCACGACCCCCTATACTGCCACGAACACCACTGCACTGCCCTAAACCCTGAAACACTACCCCCAGCAAGACCCCCTACACTGCTCGAACACCACTGCACTGCCCTAAACCCTGAAACATCACCCCCAGCAAGACCCCCTACACTGCCCGAACACCACTGCCCTAAACCCTGAAACACCACCCCCAGAAAGACCCCCTACACTGCCCGAACACCACTGCACTGCCCTAAACCCTGAAACACCAGCCCCAGCACGACCCCCTACACTGCCCGAACACTACTGCACTGCCCTAAACCCTGAAACACCACCCCCAGCACGACCCCCTACACTGCATGAACACCACTGCACTGCCCTAAACCCTGAAACACTACCCCCAGCAAGACCCCTACACTGCCCGAACACCACTGCACTGCCCTAAACCCTGAAACACCACCCCCAGCAAGACCCCCTACACTGCCCGAACACCACTGCACTGCCCTAAACCCTGAAACACCACCCCCAGCACGACCCCCTACACTGCCCGAACACCACTGCTCTGCCCAAAACCCTGAAACACCAGCCCCAGCACGAACCCCTGCACTGCACGAACACCACTGCACTGCCCTAAACCCTGAAACACCAGCCCCAGCACGACCCACTACACTCCCCGAACACCACTGCACTGCCCTAAACCCTGAAACACCACCCCCAGCACGACCCCCTACACTGCCCGAACACCACTGCACTGCCCTAAACCCTGAAACACCAGCCCCAGCACAACCCCGTACACTGCCCGCACACCACTGCACTGCCCTAAACCCTGACACCAGCCCCAGCACAACCCCGTACACTGCCCGAACACCACTGCACTGGCCCAAACCCTGAAACACCAGCCCCAGCACGACCGCCTACACTGCCCGAAAACTACTGCACTGCCCTAAACCCTGAAACACCACCCCCAGCAAGACTACCTACACTGGCCGAACACCACTGCACTGCCCTAAACCCTGAAACACCACCCCCTGCACGACACCCTACACTGCCCGAACACCACTACACTGCCCTAAACCCTGAAACACCACCCCAGCACGACCCCCTACACTGCCCGAACACAACTGCACTAAACCCTGAAACACCACCCCCTGCACGACCCCCTACACTGCCCGGAACACCACTGCACTGCCCTAAACCCTGAAACACCACCCCCAGCACGACCCCCTACACTGCCCTAACACCACTGCACTGCCCTAAACCCTGAAACATCACCCCCAGCACAACCCCCTACACTGCCTGAGCACCATTGCTCTGCCATAAACCCTGAAACACTAGCCCCAGCACGACCCCCTACACTGCCCGAACACCACTACACTGCCCTAAACCCTGAAACACCACACCCAGCACGACCCCCTACACTGCCCGAACACGACTGCACTGCCCTAAACCCTGAAACACCAGCCCCAGCAAGACCCCCTACACTGCCCGAACACCACTGCATTGCCCTAGACTCTGAAACACCAGCCCCAGCAAGACCCCCTACACTGCCCGAACACCACTGCACTGCCCTAAACCCTGAAACACCAGCCCCAGCACGACCCCCTACACTGCCCGAACACCACTGCACTGCCCTAAACCATGAAACACCAGCCTCAGCACGACCCCCTACACTGCCTGAAC